>WURT03257346.1:0-25874 GCA_009936505.3 Holothuria glaberrima | reverse complement strand
TATATATATGGTGTAGATAGAAGGGTTCCGGACACCCGGGTCGGATTTAGAGCGGTATGCCCTGGCCTTACATCGGGGGGCATGAAGATTTGTGGATGGATTTATAGCTAACTTCAGGCCGGTAGCCAGACTAGATTTCGAAGGAGACGAATAGCTTTCAGGTCGACAAGATATATTTTTCAGGGAGCGGCATTTGTAAGGATGTATGAAAGCAATAGTAACTTCAGTTTTCAAAAGCTTTTCTAGGGGTGTCGAAAATTTTTATATGGGGCGCTGCCCTTTGCCCCTTGATTTTGGGTCTAGTTAACCGGATCTCATCATACAGTAATGTTCTGGGGTTGTTACGGACTAGATACAGCGTCACACTTTCAGGTGACATTTACCAAGACTAACATGTAAATATCAATCTTGTGGCCAACTATGACAAAAACTCTTAATGATCATTGTGAGGACACACTAGTATGTGGTTCCTGCATTGGGGAGTGCCCCCATTTGCTAACACTCATTTTATCCCAGTCGGGTAGCCAGGAGTTTACCAAGGAGGTGCGAAGTCTGTAGGCAAACTATCTAAGCGTAGCGACACCATAGTTTGGCGCGAATCGTACAAGAAAATTTTGGCCGGAAATGCCTCCCAGATCGCTGGAACTGGCACTTCACAGGCCTTTTGAGTTGCATCTAAATATTTTCTATTTTGAGTTACTGGCAATACCATAAAAATCACTTAAAATACAAAGAAATATGCTGAGGAGGGCGGCTGCCCCCTTGCCCTCTCCTTGGCTACGCGCCTGTTTTATCCAAGTTGCAGATAATCTCATTTAGGTCTTCCTGTCTTTTCCCGAACCTCTTCACACCATAAAGGTAAAAAATTACAATGGGACCGTACTTAATAATGTTGTGGGTCGTATGCAAATAGAGGTTTTCTGTTGTATAAGTGCATCTTGAAGCCAAACAACTAAGTTGATGCATTTCATATCATCAAATTTCATTTATAATTTTTGGTATTCACTTGCTTCTTCTTGAATTTAGCGGGGCTTAAAGGGGCTTGTTGAGTTGGTTCACAAAATTTTTTTCACACCTGTTGAAATTTACTCACATCTTGATGGTAAATGATCAGACTAAGAGATTCTGTACATCTGACACACAACTGAAATGGCAATGACAGGGTAATTAATGATTCAAATCATTTATTACAAATTCGTGACCAGACACTTTTTAGCATTACATAGTAATCATATGCAATCCCTGTCCACAAGAACTACAATTTCTCTAACTTTCGGTACCTACAGGAAGTGAAATATGAGAAATGAGGCTAATTAGAAGCATTGCGATGCAATGATTTCCTTCAAACTAACCACATAAATAATCCATATCAACTCAATGAGCCCCTTTAATTGTAAGTTCATATATTCAAAATGTCATTCCCCGCGGATTGCCATACTTCACTGTTAGTTTTGAGTAAAAACGGAGTTCATGTCATGGACTAGAATATTCCTGCGCTTTTGACGGTGAAGAGGTGTTCTTTTTGATAATGACGCTTTTTCACAGCATCCTACCACTGGCTTAAAAAGGTATCGGCCTCCCCTTTGCTTGCAAAATTTGCAAAATACACAATCGCTGGCTTACGACAGATTTTGTTGTAAAATCAGCGTCAAACCCTTACATGTGAAACAACTGTATTGAGGTCACAAGTTCTACACTTGATATTATCCAAATCAGGGAGTTGCTATTTGATAATAGCAACTCCCTGCCCAAATGTATATAACTTTACCAGTACAGAATGATAGACTTCAACTTTTATGTTTGCCAGTGAGATTGCAGACAGTCAAACATGACTCGTCTAATAGAATAAAGTAACCGCACACAAACATGGGCGACCCAGGAAAGACAATCAACAGCTGCATTGTGGACATAGTCACAGTTGAATGAATGCAATCGAAGCCGGCAATTAAATACTGGGACTCATTAATATTACAAGGTGATGGATGTGTAGATATAATTCCAATGTCAATACATCACGGACACTTCATCAACCGTTGGATGCCTAACGAAAGAAACAAGTTTATTTCCAATAACGTACCTCGAAAATGTTTATTTACGAGTCACTTAGTCAAAGTCACAGCTACAAAGCTCTGTACACCCAACGGCCAAGTTACAGGCGAAAATTGAAAAAGTACCCCTGAAGGATTTCTACTCCTTGGTGGTGGCACCACACACGAATGAGACTGAACTGAAGAGTAATAAAAACAGGACTATTTTTTTAGATAGAGTTAATAAGTGTTGAAGTGTCAAATAAGTTTTGAAGTGTCAAACATTGATAATTCTGTTCGGAATGTAAGAATTATTCGAGCACTTCGATCTGAAGTAAAATGATCGTTATACGTTTAATGGAATGAGTGGTAAGTCATTAATAATTGTTGCACCCTATGACTGGAAGATTTCAAACTGTTACTTCTCTCTCTCTTTACAGATTGCTGATGACGAAGTGATCATTCACGGTAAGCACGAAGAAAAGAGCGATTCTCAAGGATCCGTGTCTCGCGAGTTCACCCGTCGGTACAAACTCCCTGCTGATGTAGATCCTGCTGACGTGACTTCGTCACTGTCAGAAGAGGGCGTGCTTTGCATTCGAGGACCACGAAAGGGAGCCAAGCCTGCAACCACGAGTATTCCGATCTCGATCCAGGGAAAACCAGCTGTTGAACAAAAGAAGAAATAAATAAGTGCATTAACGACTTTTTTATGTAAAATAACTAAATAGAAAAAGTAAAAGTAAAAAAATGAAAACAACAAGACTTTTTCTTAGGGAAGGGGCAACGGAATAGTGAATAATCCAGGCGTTTTAATTCAGAACAGAGAAGCAGCTGTAAATGTTGATGCATGATGGTTGAGACCATAGTTTCGATCTTTTCAAAATCAATAATATGTACTTCCGCAAAACTTAGGGACCTACTAAATGAAACTTTCGACAGGTTGATAGTGCTACCCCGTCTTCAATTGCTGTAGCTTGGACTTTAACAAAACGCCTCCAGGTCAGTTTTTTCTTGTCTTTCGCTTTTCTCCTCGGAAGCACGGCTCCAACTATCGGGTTCATGAGCTACAATAATGGGGGCAGGGGATAGAAGCAGGGGAAATGGGTCCCTGTTGCATCCAATGCCAGTGCTCCCATTTGAATTGGGACCGTTTTCCTTCCTATGAATTTTAAACTAGGTCCATGTTCAAAACAAATGCATTTCAGTGACGTCATCGAAGCATTTTCATTTTTTCCTGAAAGATTTTACACATGTCATAGTCTACTATACATGTATGCGAAGGTAGAAAAAAGTTGAGAAATTATTTTACGATATGGAGGCTGCCGTCATAGGTATAACATTACGGACCGAGGATTACAAACTTTGTTGGAAAGTACTGTATTGCTTTGAGTTACTGGGAACATGAAACAGCGCCCCTCGAAGTGATGGGGTAAGTGATAATGAAAATAAGTAACAGAGACGAGTTAATGTAACATAAAGTTGATAGAGACCAATGTATGCAGGAATCTACTGAGTGGAGCGACACTAGATCATTGGGATCGTTTTGCTAAGTCATAATAAAACGATTCGTGTATCTGTTCATTATGTGTCCCCAACATGCATCGGTCTATCAATTACATTTCTGTTTGCCAGTGTTGCATAAGAACACATCGTGTTTCTGATACGTTTTCAGGTGGTGGTTCGCTTTCCCTTTGGATTGGCATGCTTCAATTAAGGACTACCATGAAGCTAATAGGCTAGCTTTTAAGTGGGATACTGCATACAATAACAAGAAATACAACGCTAGATTAAAGAGGATTGAAGGTTTCTTCACAAAATGACTGTTATAAAACTTGAAAATAAGACTTTTGGTCTAATCCCATCTTCAAATGATATTTCGAAAGCCTACCTTCTAAAAAATTTGTAAGATAGAACAAACTTAATTCACTGTTACAAGTTTACTTGATGTACAGCGACAAGTCGGGGGGGGGGGGGCATGATACCGGTATGGCACGTAAGTCTGTAATCACCACTTGCCCTCTTGCTGAAAGCATTAATAGGGTAGTCGTAGAGTATACTGCAGTTGCCCTCCGATACCATTACATATTTATGAAAATATTACATTGTCTTTTTAACTGATTTATGAAAACCAAAAGACAAAATGTCAAGGGACCGATCATTCCCTAGTCGCCATTATGATTTTAGTTTGAAAGGTTCCTTTACATGGGCTGTATGCTTTTACACAGCCCATTTAAAAGCCACTTTCAAACTATAATCATAATGGGGACTATGGATCCATCGGTCCTTTCGTCATTTAGGTTAGATATGAAATGACGTAAGACACCAAAAACTTTTTTGTAACAAATGGAAAGAAACCATTTTTGACACCCAAACTCGTTGCAAGTCAGGTGCTAAATAATTATATATCTAGATTAACCTATAAACCTGTCTTTTGGAATAAAAAGATGAATTTTCGGTTGATATTCTTGGTATTTCTATGATAAACACAAAGTCAAAAGCAAAAAATATTGCCGATAAACTTGGACCATAACTATACATCCAAAATACCTGTTTTAGCATTTCGCTTGCTATACAATATACAGGTGATTACGACGAAATTGCTAGCCGAAAGTACGAATTTAAATATAGAGTCCTCAATTAATTTCCGTGAATGATTGACGAACACCGTCGAATAGCTATATTCCTAAACAACCCAGATCTTGTGAGAGGCAAAGAAAAATAAGAGTGCGAAATTATTAAAACAAATTCAGGAGACCTGCCTATGAACTGTTATGAGGTGTTGTGTAATCAATTATTATTTTATGTATCTTTTGTTAGTTCCGCCTTAGCGGAGACGTACGTTGGAAGTATAAATCATCTTTTCGATTGTTTTTGTGTGCAAATAGTACATTTGCTACCAATTGTGCAATATTTGGTACAAAATTTAGGTTTTCATTGCATGCGGCATACAAAGATAGACCAATAGACTCTGGGAATGATCGAAACTTTGTCGAAAATTTTCATAGCGATAGATTCTGTGTCATCACAACAAAAGTTGTCCTATGCCATGAAATTTTAAAAACTTCAGAAAAGGTGGAAACAGAAAAAAAGTAAAGAGAACAGAATGGCGTAGCCGCAAATTCATGCATATGCAAATCTGAGGTATCATAAGGTTATTTTGTAACGAAACTTTCAAGGAGTATGCAGAAGCATAGATCATCGTAGCCTGAGTAGCTGGCAGTTCGATGTCGCCCTAATTGATTACGATACCTAAGCTTGGAAAGAGTTAGTAAGCTACCTCTGTTCAGCAGGGTACGAATGTCTACTCGGTTTGCGTCACATCGATACAAAGACTGATACATCATTTTTGTAACATATGAAACTGTAAATACGTTCGTAAACCTATAACTTATAGAGTACGTCTTTTTATGGTGTAAAGATCAATACTTAACAAAAACAAAATCTAGTATTTAACGGGGACCATCGCAGATAAACGTGAATCGACGAATGTTACTCTGAAGTCTTCGGGTTTTTAGTGACAGTGGTCTAGTTCCCTCCCAGGGGATGCTCCTTAGTCAGTAGGAGAAGGATGAGTCCCTCATTCAGTCATAAGTTGAAATGAAGATATTGCATGATAAACCATAAACCTTTTTTTTTGGGGGGGGGGTATTGTCTAACCTGTAAATGGAATAAATAATAACACTGACTGAGTAGATTCCCCTTTAATGCATCTACAACAGTTTGCCCCAAACAAACTATGTTTCAAGGTTTTCCTCAATTTATCTCACTAGCCGTGCAGCCGTGTAGAATCTATCTAAATTCCTTCTTATTCAAGTCATTGTGTTTTTTAATTTTCTATTTGCTTTTTAACTAATCGGGAGGGGGATTCTAACCCTACACATGTAACATTTTAACATGGAAATCGTATTGAAGAGTGGAAATTCGCAGATGTGAATGTTGACACAATGAACATCATTTTGGTAAAATGTTTTGAGATACTGTGTGCTGCATTTTATGGAAATCTGATACGATGTTAACGCGATTATGGCGATGATGCACCTTTCAAGTGCAGGCCTTCCTGGCTGATATCAGTATAGTGGGTATATAAAGAATAAGCAGGGAATAGAATAGAATATGATTATCGAAATCCTACCTCCTTACCATAATTGTATTTAACAATGAATATATAGTAATACTGTCTTGTATGACTCACATGCCCACATTTAAGTTATGTTGTATCGATCATTAGTCAATATGAGAAGGACAATGAACAATTTCTTGAGCAGTTAAGCGATCGTTGATAGTAATTTTCATAATAACGGCTGAAAAGGCTGAACAAATATTGTTTAATATGGCTATCCAAGTATTTAGATGCAAAAACCATTAAAATACAGGTATCTGGTTTTTGCATTTCGCTAGACAGAGGTTCTTTAAAATGAGAGAGAAGCTTGTAAACAAGAGAGTTAACTGTTATTTTTGCATGTACAATAGTTTCTCTTTTATAATTTTGTATAAAAATCAGTTTAAAAAAAAAAAGTGTGAAAGTTCGGTAAATAAGTATTATTAAGGAAAACATTAAACCAGTATACTGCTTGCAATAGATCACTGAATGCAGTCCGCAATGAGCCTATGATAAATATTGTCTAAAATACTAGATATTTGCATGAAAATGGCAAAACCGTGAATGTGCATGCGCTTAGCAATTTCAAACTGGAATTCAGTAGCATAAGCTGTTGCAAGGTAATGAAGTGCTCATAACCAATAAACCGATTACGAACGCTTTCTAAATTTATGATCAGTTGTATTTTTCTATGTTTATTCACTTGTTGCTATATACCAGACTTTTATCTCTAGTTGAAAATGGATCGTGAAAATTTTTCATATGAAAGGAAAGTAACGATTGGTTTCGCCCCTTGGCTCTTCGCCAGAGAGTCGAGAGGACTTTGGAAAGAGTAAACAGAATCAGTCTCAGGGGGAAAAATTCGAAGTAGACCGAGCCCGTTAAACCTTGAACCGCCCAGAGGCACATGATGAAACCGTGCAGGAGGTACAGACATGCACAATGTCAAACGCTGATTCATGTAGTTGATCTGATGGTGGAACGGACCCTCCGACCTAAGTATAATTTTAAGTGTGAGATCAAACCAAGGGCGCAGGTACGAAGAACTTGCTGAAGCGATAGGCCTCGTTTTAAGCATGGCCCCATATCGGCATCATGTAGGCCGACACCGACACGTAATGGGAAATGAGAATCAAGGATTGCAACAATCGAATCGTCAGCATAGCGTAAGTGACAACCGTGGCGCTGCCAGCATTTTAGAAGTTGGGGTATGGGGCTGGGGTGTGGCAAGGACCATCTTTTTTTTGGTGGAAGTTGCTTGTTCGCACACTAGTCCTGTAAGCTATATATTTGTGTACAGGGCGGAAGGGGGCAAGTGGGAAAAGGCTTTGGCCGGGCAAATGCCCGTATCCCTTTGGAGACGCCACTGAGTGAGACTCTTGTATTTTATTTTAATCCAGCTGATATATATTGCAACTGGAAAAGAAAATAAATGGTGAAACGTCTGTTGATACTGCGCAAAAATGAAGAATGCGATACCCGTGTGTTAGGGGTATCTATTTAATTTTATGGGCGGGCCTCATTTTTCCTCGTACTGTCGTGAGACCGTGACGAACAATAGAGAGGTCCAGACAACAGATTTTATCCTGGGAGGGTCTTACGCTTCAATGGGTTAAACGGCACCGCAGGAATATTTGGACGCTCTATCTTGAGGAACGGTAAGGGGGTTCAAGCATGGTTGTAGGAATATTTGAGGGTGGACGTATGTTTGACAGTAGCGCACCGCCATCAACTGTCTCGTAGCGTGCGATGAAACTTTTATTTTATATTCTGTCTCAATTGCTCTTCGATAACCGGACTGGATCGCCTAGATGGTCGGCTTCTACCCGCGGGTCACCATTTAACGACACATACCGTACGGATACAGAACGTATGATACATTTGAAAGCATGAACAAGTTTCCGTAGCATCCTATATTGTTAACAGGTCAACTGAGGAGATTCCATGGCTGCAGCAGGAATTTTTGTAATTGTTTGCCTGAATCGAAAGCCTGAAAACCTAGGAACGAGATCTATACGGGTAATATAAAGGGTAATCTATAATAGTATGCATGATGGGTGTGGGACGGGACAAGAAAAGCGGGTACTAGAAACAGGGACATTGATCAGGATATAGAGACGAAAATATAAAGATTGCACCAATGGGGTACTGCAGTGGACACGTCTGTTTTTAGCAAAGAGTCCAATGTATGCAAATAGATGCATGCAGTGTGTTTATTTATTCAAACTGTTTAACGGTTAGTGAATTAACCGAAAATGCACAGTCCACCCACTGTCAGGCCACGGAGCTACTAGCTCAGGTGTGGTGCCAAGGGGAGGGGGCCATGCCCCCCGTCGGGGAAGGCTAGACCCGTCGGGGAATTTTTACATTTTCGTCGGGGAGTCTTAGTCGATGCGATAAAGTATGCAGTCCCCGACGGCGACTAGTTGCCCCGACGGTTACCTGTTTTATTCTCTCAAGAGGACAATTTCTCTAATAAATCCCCAAATTTTCGGCGCGCTACGCGCGCTGTAGAGTCACTCCTGTTTATTCAACAGTTCCATTCAACATAGCTAGTAGCACAAGCGTCCATCTTACCAAATAACATGTAGGCGGAGTACACAGTTTATGTAGAGGTAAATTTTATCCCATATCACATTAGAAAAGCCTATAGTTACTATTCTCTTGTGTTTGTCATGCGGTACGGTCAGTTGGAGAGCGACTCATGGAGCAAAGTTTGGCTCATCGGGTAGTCCTGGTAGTTTCAATACAACGTATGTTATCACAGATACGGTCTACAACCCCTACAGTTTTCCTTTTTTGTTATTAATGATAACGTAAGTCTTTTGTGTAAGCCTGCCAAAACTTTTCGCGCGCTTTGCAATCTTACGCTTCAGATTCAAAGGAACACTATCAGCGCGCCATTCGGCTCATGAAGCATTAAGTGAAAATAATGCAAAATATGCCTTGCAGTGGCATGGAATAGTTATAGCTCCTTCATATCCCCTTCTCACCACCCCCGACATAGTGGCTGTCGGAACTTGGGGTGGCTGGCACGCCCGAGCCCCCTTGTCGGGAAATTTCTGTCGCCATCCATGGTCGATTTACTTATTTTAGCTTTCAAGAGGGTCATTTCTGCGATAAAATCCAAAATTTTCGGTACGCTTTGCCCACTCTTCCTCAGTTCCGATCAGTTACTTATTGCTAAATATAGTACAAACCCTTTCCACCTTTCAAGAATCTTAATAAGTAGAATGCATGGATTTATGTAAATGTCCGAAATTTCTTCTCATTCGCTAAACCTAGGTAATGTCCTCTTCTGTCTGTCGTGCGCTAGTGACCCGAAGAGGGAAGTACAATGTAAGTTATGGCCGATAGGGCCCAACTGCCCGGACGATTGGCATACATAAGCTTAAAATAAGTAAAAATTCTCCTTAGTGTAGGCTTACCCGAAAATTTTCGCCCGCTTCGCACGCTTTGCAATTTCACAGTTTAGATTCCGGGAAAACATTAAATCAGCGGGGGATTATGTTCCTCTAGTGTACAAACTTTATACAATATATTCCCCGCAATGGCATGGTATAGTACACGTTTTCTGCAAGTCCCACTTAACCAACCCCTTCGACCGCATCGGGGCTGTCGGGGCTTCGGGTCGCTGCCCCCCCTCCCCGTCGGGGAGTCTGCCCCCCGGTCTGGCAAATCCTGGCACCACCCCTGTACTAGCTTTGTGTCTCAAAAGGCTGATATTTTAGGGGAATGGATTTTGATGTGACCACCTTCAGGCACAGAGGAGTGTAGTGAAGTTTTTTGCCTATAGGAACAGGTGTTCAGATATTAGAGGAGAAGGTGCGTATAGGAGATGGTGTCTGAATACCAGGACTCTGTATGTACTATTCACTTACCTGTACTGTAACTGTTTATGACTAAACTCGTTGGGAGCTAACATGGAAATTGGTGGATAACAATTGATGCGAACGCAATACGCTATCATGATGCTGTCATAACGAGGATCTAATTACGGAACATATTAAGGACCAAACGTGACGCTTGCAGGTAAGTGTTCCCCCTTTCATGTCGAAGTTACGATGAGGATTGGCGGAGATTTATTTTTAAACCTGGGGGACAAGATTAAGCCAACGGCGCCGAAGGCCCTGCGAAAGCGCGAAGTGCTCCTCCTTATGGTACTAAGTCAAAGTAGTCTATGAGCCACCGAAACCCCCCGTCCCCCATTAGCCACTTTTATCCACTGTGTTTTTCTGTTAGGTAGGGTCCTCAGGTATCATATTCTGCTTGCTTGCCATTAAATAAGTGGTGGGTGTGGCCGTGAAATCCAAAATGGCCGCCATTTTGGATTTTCAGTTTTAAGGAACTATCTTCTTTTCAAAAGGTTACATACCGCCAAACAAGGTGTCATATGAAAGCTGGAAAAAATCCCTTGCTGGTGATATACAATTTTGGTGGTTTAGTGGAATACTGATGCCAAAAAATATGATTTTTCTGCTAATTTTGACAAAAAATTGAAATTTAAAAAAAAATGTTCACTCCATTATCTCATGAAAGCTTCTATCAATTCATTTGAATTTTTCCACAAATTTGCTTATATACAGTATACATTATACCTGTAAATAACAGACAAATAGCCTGTATAACTTGTGAGTTATGAACTTTGAAAGACTGCAACCCTCAGTTTTAGAATTACCAAAACTGCGTTCTTCCTTTGACATAGTGTACAAATTGGAAATAACAAATCATTTAGTCTATGGACCTGTGTGATTCCCTGCCCCCTCTACCTTAGAAATTTTTTCCACTTTGGTTTTCTTTTAGTCAGCGTCCTGAGCTATCATTATCTAAATGTCTGTCATTAAATAAGTGGTGGGTGTGGCCGTAAAATCCAAAATGGTAGCCAAAATGGCCTCCATTTTGGATTTTCAGTTTTGAGGAGCTATCTTCCTTTCAAAAGGTCACAAATCCCCAAACAAGGTGTCATATAAAAGCTGTAACAATTTGCTAACTAGTAGTGTGCATTTATAATAGTTTATTGGGCTACATTTGCCACAAAAAAGCAGAAAATGTGATTTTTCTGCAATTTTTGCCAAAAAATGGACATTCAGGGAAATTGTTTCCACCCAATTTCCTTAACGCTTCTGTCAATCCATGTTAGTTTTTCCACAAATTTGGGTATATATAATATACACAATATTTACAAATAACATACACCTAGCTTATTTAGTTTTAGAGTTATGGCTTTTGAAAGTTCATAACACCAAAACTTCAGAGTTGTGAAAAATTTATTATCCCGTTTTTTACTGTACCCATTCGTCCGATCAACAAATCATTATTCAGTCTGCTATGGTTGATCAAAATACGTAACCCACCTCACCTAGCCACATTTATTCGTGTTTTTAGTTAGATAAGACCCTCGATCTGCTTTTACAATGTTCTAGTTTGTCATTGATGTGGTGTGAATGTAGGCTCAGCACCGTTGTCATAAGAACTAAGTGAAGAATACCACTATGATCAGGCGTGTATGAGGAATTTTGTACCCGGGGGACGACTCGGGCCGAGCGCCATCATGATTTGGCGCGGAGCGTACCGAGAAAATTTTTGTTTTTCAAACCTCCCAGATGGCCGGAAAAGGCTCTTCTCATGCTTGACAGTGGTCCCTTAGACGTTCCCTTACACAGTTTTATTTGAAGAAATATGATTCAAGACGATTTTAAACACATACTTCATCTTCAGTTGTCATGACTAGCACCAGTAAGCAGTGTCAGTAGCTGCTGACAAGGAGCCCCAAAAAATTTTGGAAAGTTGGGCCCCTGTTGTGTCGAATCGCCTCTGTAGTCTACTACACCCTGTCCTGCAGCCATCTGGAGGGTTTGTAAAGCCAAAAATTTTCTTGTCCGCTCCGAGCCAACCGATGGTGGCGCTCCGCTTAGATAGTCTTCCTGGCACTCAGCCCCCTCCCCCGTAAAACATGCACTATACACGCTGCCGCTCAGTTGGAAAAAAACATCCAGCCAGTCGGAATTTGGAACCTTCACACCCCCTACACATATGACCCTAGCTACGGCCCTGCATGTGGAACAATCTTCCACCGGAGCTAAAATCTGCCCCTAGTGTGCTCTCCTTCAAGCAGCTTCTGGACACCCACATTAAATCTGGTCAAAGAAGGACCACACGTCAACAGCCTTTGGGTGGTTTTAAGTTAACTGACATTCAAAATGACTCTAGAGGAGAACACACAAAGCACTTTACAAATGTCACAGTCTTACTTTATACTTTTGAAAGAGACTCTAAATGAATACCTTTCAATGGAGAATGACCCAGATGGTAGTAAAGGTGTAAGGATTATACGGCCTAAGCATGTTTCATAACGCCTGTTCTCTGCAAATGCACTTAATGACCAATGAATAAGCTTGGGTAAAGAGTTAAATACTTCAAATCATGTACGCAATGCTACAAATGTGGCCCATAATGTAAGATTAGGCCTATTACATAATTGTCCCATAATGCAAGCCTAAATTGGACTTAACACATTCCGCGAAGCGGACTCGGTTTGCTCAGCTCCTCAGCTTCCCAAATCATGGATATGACTGAACAAGGAATATACCGCACAGCTTGCTACGTAGGCAACGACGGCCAGCGATAGGGTTGTAACGAATGGAATGTAATCAGCAATGATGGGACTGGGATCGCCATGACATGTTTGAGGTTACTGTTCAAATGGAACTTATCCAAGTTAATATTTGTACATGTTCTTCGTCAAAAAAGTGCTCAGCTAAATGCAATAAGGGCTGATCTTATTATGAGAGGATGCAAAAATTAATTCTGCCAACTAGTTGATATAGAACTCTGAGGGAAGATACGCTAATCGAGGGAGTTGTATCAAATAGCAACTCCCTGCAAACCTTTCTATCTGTCTATTAATGAGTTTTAGCATAGGAGTTGGAGACTGGGGACGTCGTTTCGGACGGCCGTCCTAGGGAAGGGAGAGTTCTAAGGTAAGGGGGTGCATATTTGAATATTTGAGGTTCTTTAGATGGAATTTGGTGCAACAAATTGGGAAAAATAATAACTGCTACTTCAGTACTGCAAATTTGTGACATTTTTACAGAGAAAACAAATGAAGGTTTTTGTCCTTGGACCGAGGGGGTATATTTCCTCTCCACACTTTTTTGACTGGGAATGTATCCTGCAACCCCCCTGCCGCGCTTCCTACGCCTATGATTTGTAGATGGTTTGTCGCACTCAGTTTGGTTTTATATTGTTGATACCGTTCACGAGTTAGCACCGTGCATTTCTTTGGCTGAACTTACTTCTTCTAAGACACCATAAACGCTGCAACTTAATGTAGGCTATCCGATCCCAGAGGTAGGCCTATCTGCTCCCTGGACAGCGCTTCTGGCAGCTAAGGATTGGAAACGTACCATAGATTTTAAAAAGTCAGTGAAGACGTAGAATGCAGATAGGAGGACAATCTACTCAGAGCAAGTGCCACAGACTGATAGAATAAATAATAAAGCTGGGTAGATCATCCCGTCAGAGATCCTACTCAGGAGGCTATTTTAATCTGTTACACGCCATTGGGCCTCCTGCATGGAAGCTGTGTGGTAACTACAAAATGGTGAGTAGGCTTCCTACTAGACACCAGTGAGCAATGATGATTCAGACGATCCGCGTGCAATTGGAAATGAACACGAGAGGGTAGTAAGTATAACCAAATTAAGGGTGATGGACTCTCAATGCTTTTTCATAGGTGTAATAACATTCACCATTTACCGATGGTGGGTTCGCGCGAAGCGCGACTTAAAATGTTTTTAAAGTTGCATAAGATCAAAAAAGTAGTAGGCATACTTCCAATCTTTCACATCATGCTACAAATGATACCGTATTGGTTGCTCGTGGTATTAGATTTCTCTAAGATCCGCCTTTATATGCGCGGTCCCTACAGAGGTTAGGGATGCACTTCTACTTTTCAGAAGTGTTTTGAAATAACTCCGTGCATTACTGCCCTCATACGGTCATAAACAGATGAGATACGGAGTGCGAATTGTGACAAATGTGGGCAAAGCTGGCCGAAATTTTGCATTTAAAATCATTTCCATGGCAAAAGTCGCATGCAGACTGTACGAATACAATTTCGATTTAAATGTACTGGCATCTGCCAATCAGAAGGTGATTCTTCTGCCTGGTAATTCGTAAAGACTTTCATTTTTATCAAATGTCTTCCCCTGATTTCCCCTGTGCTCCTCCATAATGGATATGAGCTATCAGCCTTATTGTTAGACCGCCACCGAAAAATGATTTGAATACACTTGAGACGGTGTCACATGATAAAAATTAGCACAGCAATGAGGTAAGGCTGGAAGCCCGAGGAGGGCTCGAAAATTTTGATAATTTGGGGAGGATTTGAGAAATTTGAATAGTTTTAGAACAATTTGTTATAGAAAACGATAAAAATCACCACCACCGCCTCTGACCTTTCTAGGCCTATAGGAGCGGACTGGTGAAAGTGGGGGTGGCAAACGCCATGACGGTGGGACGAGGCACATGTCCCGTGCCCCTTTAATGACGCCACTGCACAATAATTCCGTGTACTATCGTATAAACAATGGTCATCAGGCATAAGAGTGTAAGTCGTGGTAATTGGCCTGAGGTTTATTACCCTGATACTTTATGGCATGTGAATAATTAAGTTGTTTCCATAGGGCTTAGCCAGCCCCTCTCATGCACGGTAGGCAGTAGTCAAGTTTGGAAATAATTCCTCGAGAAAAAATAATAACTTTGCGTCTACAAATGGTACAGTGTGCGTGAAAGCCCCCTTCCTTTGAGGGTTCTTAAGGTAGACAATCTCCAACTTTGCCCCACCATTGTCAACGACCCATTGTTTCCGACATTTTATGTTCTTACAGGTTCCGACTATAGTAGCGGATGTTTGTGTGATAAAGTGTGTGTGTGAGGGTATGGGGGTATAAAGGACACTTGAAGCGTACTTTTCTCGTTCAAAGGGAAGTCAATAGGGACATTTCCAAAATGTGGGGATATACCCACTTAGGGTTTCCGCTTATGACGGCGGACCATAAAGATCATGTGGGTAGCTATGATCGAACTGATGATTACATGTACCTCTAGTATTAGCACAGTATACGTACCGTGAGTGAAAAAAATGCAAAAGAACAATTGTGTGTGCGTTTGCGTGTGTGTTCGAGGTGGAGTCAGGCGGAGGATCATAACCTCCCGTAGTGGAAGCCTGGGATCCAGTGCCCCTCTCAAATTCCAATTTCGTCAGGAAGTACTACTGGGTATGATAAAGTATGCAATCCCCATACGCCACCAGTCGCCCGCAACAATTTACCTGTATTAACTCACAGAGGGCAGATTCTTCTAAAAAAACCCAAACTTTCAAATATTCTTTCACAAAACCCCGAAAGTTTCCGAATTTCTTCAATAAGAACGAAAAAGTTTCATATTCATTTATAAATTCAAAATATTTAATTTTTGAGTTGAAACGCCGAATATTTGGCATTGTTCTTTCGGCAACCCGTCGCCGTACGGTCGGGGTTCGGGTTGCTGGTCTCCTCCTCCCCGTCAGCGAGCTAGGCCCTGGCCGTCTGGCAGTTACTGGTACCACTGAAGTGAGTACCAGTCTGAGTGCGTGTGAATAGGAGGGTTAGTGTCGCTTTGTTAAGGCTCGATATTTTTGGGATATTCGACTCGAATTCCTAATTCAAATCGGTGTCCTACAGTACAGACTTCGATCCTTATATACACTTCGACCTGAACCCCAATAAGCAAGTAGTCTTCGTATAGCTACGGCAATAACTATGAAAATTAATCCAATATTAATGTTGTAAAAACTCTTGCAAAAGTGTGAATGGGAAAGTTAGGTAAAAGGCGTTAGACTGTGATACACCGTTTCATGGGCCCTTAAAGGTCGTGTGACATGCCACCAGAAAGAGCTGTTTCACTTGTCAGTTAAAGAATTAAGTCATTCAATGAAAGATGCGTTGAAATTATTTCAAAATCTTTTACAGTTCTCAAAAAATACGTCTTCAAAGTTTGATGGTTTCCGAAGAAACTCATTGCCTATGCAAAATAATGATGTGGAGTGTTGCACAGTGTTAAGATTTCTTTTGTAAACCCTATATAAATTAGGGATGCACCGGATATCCGGTCCGGCCGGATAATGAAAAATATCCGGTTCCGGTTCGGGCCGGATCTTTGAAGAAATCCGGCCGGATTTTTCTCAAATTCTAGCTTGAAGTACCTTCATCATCAAAAGATAGAGGTTACTTTACAGATGAATTTAAAACCTTTCCAAAAGATTTATGACAATGTAACATTGCAGGGAATTGTCTGGTGTTGTGTAGGTTAGGCAGTCCTGGCTCATTGTGGCACTGACAGTAACACAACATCCATTGTTTGGTCTTACAGCCAAGTATTTCCAAAATAAGTGGAGTTAACACTGAAGACATGCAAAGTTAGCCTATGTCCACTTATCACAGGACCCACAATTGCGAGTGTTATAATGTATGAATGCTTACTGTAACAGTATTTAATTAACTGAGATATGACAGTCTATGTCAATTATTCCTAGACAACATTCACAAACTGAGTCACATTTATCAGAACATTTAAATTTACAACCACCGTCAACGTGAACAATAAAACTGATTTGGTTGTTTTAAAGAACTTTGCAGTATATTAAGTAATCTTACTTTGTTAATTTTCTGTCTACATTATTCTAGTCTTAACCCTACAAAATAACATCAGCTTAGTTACCTACAGTGGGACCCACTGTAACACTATCATGAAGTCAACCACCGCTCCGCTGCCTTGACACGCCCATCCCCCCGACCCACAGTGCTATTTTTAATGTTTCTCTGTACAAGTGAAAAAATCCGGTTTCGGCCGGAACCAAAAATTTGGATCCGGTGCATCCCTAATATAAATTATCTCTTATTCACTGATCAGATAATTACAGTTTGTTGAGTGATATCAATGTTCCTGAAGGAAAGAATTTTACCGTAACTTTCATAATAAATCCCTCAGGGGATAACAATGCTACTAGTGTCCTTGAATTTGAGGTTGAAAAAACAAAGGCTAACATGAGCCATATATGGTATGTCCATCTCATGATGTCACATATTTGCATATTTAGCTCATGTTTATTCATGATACAAGTGTGAAATAGAAATTACCCTGTATAATGGTCAATATTTGATGGATTTTACCGGGAATAGCGGCTACTTTCTGGATATTTAATGTTTTTTTACATCAAATATCCAACTATGTTATTTTCACTTCCCACAACCTTTAATTTCAGTACCGAATTAAGTTAGCGCTTCATGCTCCCTACGCAGTGCTGAAGAGTGGAGGATATGATATTCATTTACTTGTAGCAGCCCATGTATTAATATTTGTGTACAATGCGGGGGAGGGGTGGGCGAAAAGTACCTACCCAACCCCATTGAAAATAGCCCCGTGCGCTTACCGGTATGTGCATTAATATCGTATTAATGTGGTTCCTTACTAAAATGAACTAGACAACATTAAATTAGAACTAAAGGTTTCAGCCACTGGCATCCAATGAACTCTGCAGGCCTGTAGTCATTGCTTAGTTTGCCTTCCATTTTAAGGCAGCACGAACTAGCTCAAGTCTGGTGACAAGTTTAAACACCATGTGAATACTGATCCAAGGTTAAATGCAGTGCCGTCATTTTAAACCTTACCGTGGGTAAGCATTCTTAGTTTCACAAACAATTGGTTTGAATCAATGAAGCGGGACGGTGATGGTATCCGACAAACGACAGCTAAACACATAACAATTAAAGATACAATCCATTCGAAGGTTCCAGATTAGTTCGTACAGTGTACCGTGACTCTCAGAAGAATGTCAGGGCTGGTTTAATTGCTGGTATACAGAGTCGTGGGGATGTTTCCAAAGGTTTTGGAAAATCAGGTGAAGAAAGATGTCACAACCTAACCGGAGACAAGTCCCTTTCAGTTATCCTTTCCATCTTCCCCAGCACCTTCAGTTACCCCGAAGGAACTCGGATCCTTGGGAAAGCTCGACCAGTCGTCTTCGGAGAGCCGATTATCATCAACGTTATGGCGATACCGTCAGAAACCGTGACATGGTTACATCAAGTTCATCAGTAGTTCCACATCATCGAGATTATTACGTCACAAACCCGAACAATACAGCTGTCCAACGTGTGATCCGTGAGGCGATGGGCGATATGCAGTTATCTAGTACCGAGTTCAAAGTGGCGATTGACACCAAACCTTTCAAACCAGAAGAACTAGACGTAAAGGTAATTACAAAGACGATGTAGGCTATTATCCATTTAGTATATCAGCAACGTAGCTAAGTAGCCTACCAGAAGGGCCCGTATCAACTGAGAGCCTGCCAAGGAGAGACCGCTGCGAACAGAAGAACGCTGTTTCGTGCAGCACTACCTATTCGTTACTAGTGTTGCAACTACGATTAGTCGTTACCAGCCCAAAACACTCAAGGTTATAGCACATAGGGATGAAACTGACATGGCAGTTGTGCTTAGTCCTAACTAGAGGCAGTGATTTAAGAGCGTTCAGATCATAAAAGACCATTACTAGGGGATTGGCGGTGTACGGGGTTCGCGAACACTTTCAACGGACCATGGGGGATCCCGGGACGACAGGGGGACATGTCCCCCGAATATTAAAGAAAATCGTCCATTGACTTTGATTTTTCAAACAGTAAATTATTTGAAAATGGAGTCCCCCAATACTGAGAACAAATCGCCACCCATACACCGGATAATTCCCTCTGGTCAGGCTTTCCACAGGATAATTCCCACCCGGACAATTCTCATCTGCATAATTCCCCTCAGTCAACTTCTCTGGCCAGAAAATTGGAATTATCAATAGAAGTGGGAATTTTCCTCCGTAAAGTTTTCCGGGTGGGAACTGTTCTAGGGAAGCCGTCTGGTCAAACAGTATATGTAGTGGTCCTAACTGAAGTCGACCTCCTGGCACAGTTAGTTAAAGGGATTTTCCAGAGAGAAAATTCAGTAAGTTAAAAAAATGTAGAAATTTTTTCTCTTTTAGGAGGTGAAAACGGCATCTCAATAGCTTGCAGCGTTTAGAAGGTACAAATTTTTAAAGAAATGCAATTTTTTCTCAAGATGAAGAGCATTATGGGAAATCTGTGATGTCATCGCGGCACATTAGTTTGACATAGAATTGAATTTCTTTATGATATTAATGCCGCTGTAGGGGATATTTAGCAACTTTGTTATGCCCTACATATGGTGTAGATTTGTGCTAAATCTACATGGAAACGTACGGTATTCAAACATTCCAACAGTATCAAATTTCAAGGGCAAACAGGACATTCAATTATAAAGAAAAACAAAAGGAATCTGAGGCTATATGCCCACTTTACATAACAATCTGTGACCTTGAGGAGAACTGGAGGTATTTTTGACAAAAATGAGCACTCTTTAATATGAGATATCTCGAGTTAGGAACAGAGTATTACTACGGGCGGGAAGTTAGAGGACACGAATTGGAAAATTTTTCTTTTTCACGTGAGACGGCCTTGTGAAATGCCACTGGAAAAAGCCTTTAAGAGGAAAATGCGGTATCCCATATTGAATCAGTGTACTCCCCCCCCCCCCACACACACCGTCATCCTAATTTGGAATGGCTCCTTTCAATCATGTGTCAATATTTTTGGTACTTATTTGTTAAATTCTTGCAGAATAACTACTTGGTTTAACTCCAACATTCAATGTTATTATACAGAAATATAATGAAAAATACTTGTGAGCGAAACAATTAGAGCCTCTGAAAGATTTAACAGGTTCTTCAAAATAAACTTGATCATTGGTGCGACAGCTTTCTCCCTTTAATCCCCGCTTCCCTATATGTTCTCTAGTGTCCGTCATTGGGACTTCGTAAAGTTGTTGTTTTGAAGTCCCAGTTTACAAAGGTAACCAGTCCCAAGTGGGCAGCCCAGGGGTTATTTAATTATTAGCAAAATTGCAAAACGTAATTTCACACGGTAGCGCGGGAGGGAGACGAGCGCTTTCAAAAGTAAGGGGGCAATCGGTTAAGGACTGAAATATTAAACGACAAATCGGTAATGAGCCTCCACTATGTTAAGTTCCATTACTCATTTACAGATTCACTTTACTGCGCTATCTTCGTATTCAAATTACAACGCCGGTATGAAAAAAGGATGCTTATAATGAATGAGCATGATGTGTGGTGCTGAATGCTGATAATGGGGCAAGATTGGTAAATTAGGAGGTAAAATAAGAAAAACTAAGCATGTCAAACTCTCATTAGCGACCAAAAATGAGTTTTGTTCGTACCAGTTTGGGGGAAAGATTCGTTCTTTATTTAGTGTATGAAGTGAGTTGGAAAATGTGTCCCAGAAAGGAAACACTGCAAAGGCAACTAAGCAAAGCTAACATTTTCCGTGCCCGTAAATTAACCAATTCGTGGCAGTCTCAGATATGTCAGTGCCATTTCAAAAAGTTACCGTGATCGTGTGACCGAATCGTGTTCAAGCATAAGAAATAAAGTATTTATGTCGTTCACCCTCTTACAAAATACTCCACTCATATGCAGAGTGTTAACTTGGCCTTGTGTCCACTGCTACTTGAAAACTTTCACACTTTTCATGGCATCCTGAGAGCATCCAGTGTCGCATAATGTTAGGTAGTTTGACTTCTCACGGTACGCAATGGGTTGATTTCACCACCGCCCCTGTGTGATAGTGTAATACCATGGAAGTACCATTGAAGTACTACCTCGGAGTACTTCCATGGTGGTACACTTCCTTGCCGTGCAATGTGGCAGTGCAAGTACTTGTCAGTGAAGATATAGTGTAATTTTCCCCAAATTTAGCACCGTGACAGCCAGTGGAAATTGGCTCTCTCTGTCCTTGAACAGAATTCACTGACATGAAAGGAGAGCGTACGGGAATGGACTCACTTCATTTGTTTTTTTGGGAGCTGAGCCTTTTTTGCCCTAGAAAACTCCATTAGCCCGAGAAATATGTTTATTCACAGATCTGCCCGAGAAATAGATTTTACCCGACCACCGTGAGAAGGTGGATGGAAGGGGATGCAGCCCCCTAACTCGTATGGCTATGAAAACCGGTGTTAGTAATGTTCCATATTCAGACTATACATTCTATTACAGTGCAGGCATTAAGCCGGCTGCCCACTTAGCGACCAACAGCTTGCGAGCTCTTGCGAGCTCTTGCGACCTCGAGAAGATCGCTAAGTAAAATATAGGGAGAAAATAAGCGACCTTCTCGAGGTCGCAGGAGCTCGCAAGGAATCGCAAGAGCTCGCAAGTCGTTGGTCGCTAAGTGAGCAGCCGGCTTGAGAGGGTTTGATCGCAAGAGGTCGCAGAAACTCGCAAGAGGTCGTAGATCGCAAGCCATGATCGCCAGAGCTCGCAAGGTTTTAAACATGTTTAAAAATCTTGCGACCGTCGCAAGAACTCGCAAGAGGTCGTAAGTCGATCGCATAGTATGAGAGGGTGGTCGTAAGAACTCGCAAGAGGTCGCAAGGGTTGCTGTTCGTAAGTTGCAAATCTCTACTAGCCAAAATCGAAGAAGATGGTATTTTGGAAAGTAAGTTCCAGTCGGTAAGACGAAATAGAGGCCCTCCACTTACTTCGAAAACTGTTGGGCATGTCCCTCTTTTCCTAGTCAAGCAAATCTCCAAGAGAACTTTAGAGCCAGTTGCGTGTTTCTTTCAGTTAAAATATAGGGAGAAAATTGAGAGCGTATATACGGGCCGTTGCCATTGTGGACTAGAAAAAGGTTTTCAGCAAAACACACCTTCCCATTTTCATGGTTTACAATAACATACTATTGTAAAACATTTAGATTCCCCCGTCTTTATCACCTTTGACAACGGCAACCATCTTCATTTGGGAATTGAAACAATCTCATTTGCATACAAAATCAGTTTGATAAATACTGTGTTTGAGTTTCGTACATTGGGATTTAGTCTTGATCTAGTCAAAAGGTTCACGTTAATTGGTGTATAGCCTACCCTGGATCTCATCCACTAAAGGGTGCTCTTCACAATGTAGGGAAAGGTATTCTTGTTATCCTGTTTATGAAAAGGTGCTTAAAAATAGGCCTAGTGTATCCAGTTCTGCAATCCTGTAGCCCCTATATAGAATACTAAAACATACTTTTGGTTTAGTTCATTCGGGTTGGTTCTACGGGGGTAGGGCGGGCTGTAGCCCCTAAACCTTTTCTAAGCACACCCCTAAACTTGGGCAAAATTTTGTGTATACGCTAGTCGTGATGGGTGATGTGTTCGTATCTACAATTCTACATATGTTTCACCCCACCCTACCCCACCCCACCCCACCCCACCCTCTTTTGACCCCTTTCTTTCCGGCTACGTTTCTGAAAATGGTCTTCAATTTTGAAAGATGAAAGATATATAGGCCTAAAAGATCTTGTGTAGGCCTAGGTGTGTAGGGATTTTTCAAAAAGTCCAGTAGGAGTGCCCTCTTTATGGGAAAATTCTTCAAGTCAATAAACCTGCTGCTAGGAAACGGAGTATAATCACCAGACGGGTGCCGTCATTCTAGTACATTTCTTCTCGATCCTTGATCCAACCTTATTCAACAACTCCTGGAAGAATTCTGGGCAACCTCTGTGGAATGATACGTAGGTATGCCCTCAGTAGCCAGTTCCTGCATAGGGGCATCGTAGTCAGTGGCGAAGCTAGAGGCTTTGGCGCCCAGGTGCGAGAGTAGAAAATCGCGCCCCCAATTATAATTATAATATCGTAAAATAAATTTATATTGGTTGTGTAGGCTTTAAGCATATCTTCACCGTACCATGCACTGTAAAAATAAGCAGGGGGTGGCGCCAGGTTTTGACCGATGGGGGCAAGCTCACCGAAGGGGGGCCAACAACCCCATGCTCCGACAAAGGCGATGAGTTGCCAAAAAAGAAGAGAAACGTAAAATTTTCGCCGCGCTAAGCGCTCCGAAAAATTTTGACCTATTTTGGCAAAAATTTGAAAACTTGAGGCTGTTCTTGAAGTAAATTTTAAAAATTTGGGGTTTTTTGAAGGAAAAGTGGAAAATTTCGGGTCTTCATTGAAGGCTTTCGCTGTAGTTCTCGATCCAGCAGTCCAGTCGAAACTCAAAACTCCCCTTTGACATCTGATTGAAGTGTGCCACGAAGGAGGCATCGAATTCGTGGTTATTTGAAATTTAACTCACTTTCGGTGGAATCTGCCCAGTCTTAATATTCGCGCGACGTCGTGGTATATATCATTCCACACCTTTCAAAATATACTGCCTTGGAACTGTGCACTGAAGTACCCGAAATTTCCGAGATATGTAGTCAGTACAGAACAGGATAAAAAAGAGAGAAAACGCTCGAAATGGACTGAAAAGAAATCCCAATCTATAAATTTGAGGGTGGAGTTGGCTTGGTGGTTGAGTGTACTGCCTTGCACATTAGAGGTGCCCGCATCAAATCCCGGTGATACGACTTGGAAATTTTCCGGGGTACTGAAATTTACTTGTTCAGTATAGCTGTTCACAGTGATGCTGAGGGGGTTCAAACTGGTAAATTTATAATTGGGTATCTGATTGTCCGTTTCAGGAAGTTGTCTGATTCAGAAAGTTTTGAGTTTTGCTCGGTTCGGCTGTCGAGCAGTGGTGCAGAGCAAGGAACCTCCACCCCTCCCAGCCTTTGGGAAAGTGGCTGAAGACTAGTGATACACTCACGTCCGTCCGTCGGATGGGGACGTTAAATGGCGGTCCCGGGAGTAAGATTGGGAGCGATTGGTACACGCCTGCCTCGTTAACCTATAAGCACTAGTCGAAAAGAGAAGGCGAATCTCGCCGGTGTTCATCCACGCTCACTGGTGTAGGGTACTCGATGAGCCAATTGGCTTCCTGACCCTCAAACGTTGTTAATTTGCCAATAAAAACAGCTACATTCAAGTTCTTATTAGTAACTGGAAAATATTCACGCTTGACGACATACATCACTTCCGTCATTTTTGTCTAAAAAGTGCTCACTTTTACTCTCATTCTTCCATTTCAGCGCCCTCCACACCCGGCGCCCGGGGCACATGCCACCCCTTAACTCCCTCTAGCTACGCCACTGATCATAGAGGCCATAGATTTCCCACCGCAAGAGCGAAGGACGAACCCAGAAAACGGCGGGCCATATTCAGCCTCCTTCCTCTGCGTCTTAAAATACCAACAGTAGCTGCTGCTAAAATACATTAATGTGTATGTTGCACGAAAATCTGTTCTAATGAAGTGCCATTCATGTTGCACTTCGCACTAGGATGTAGGTTTATGTACAAATAATACAAAATTCAGGGAAAAATTAGCATGACAGCACCTATATGGTCGCAAGAAGTCGCTAGGTGTAAGAGCAATTAGCTCGCAACCGGTTGCAAGCGCAGGTGATCGCAAGAGCTCGCAAGATAAGGCGGTCTCAAGAGCTCGCAAGGAATCGTAAGAGCTCGCAAGCCTTTGGTCGCTAATTGGGTAAGTGTAGTAGTATAGAAATCCACATCGGCCTGTGTAACATATTCAATTCTCCATCTGTTACACCGGGCAGGCAATCTACATCAGCGATGCTCTAGTAGCCGTTGATATATACAGAAATTTGAATGAGGACGCAGTGAGTACTCACTGTTGGGGTCGTATATTTATTTAGAAGCATATACGGCACCTGTCACTGTTAGTGTAGTGAGTGAGGCCCGTAGCCAGGAATTCTGGCGTGGAGGCGGTATCGCAAAGGGGGCACCAAAGAAGGCTGTTGTAGCTAGTGGTGCAGCCAGAAAAACGACACATTTGCGGGAACCTGAGGGAACGATACCTCAAACCCTACACCGAGAGAAAATCCTCAAAATGTCTAAGACATTAATAAGATGGGAACACTAGCATGGAGCCTTGAGCTGGCTTCAGATGACACTGAGAGTACGCCAAACTCTTCACAGTATGCTCAATTCAGTTCACAGTAATCGTAAGCATGGACAGCTTGCAACAGGATGAAATAAACAACAATCATGGACGAAATATATGATTCTGAATTAATTTGTGGTTCAGTAAAAACAAATCACAAAGTAACACTATCATGTTACGAATGTTGCTCAAAGTATTAGATTTCTACACCCATGATGTCCGCTTCTACGCTTGGGTGTTTACCTTGTTTGTTCACCTAGTTTGTGCTAGGAATGTTCACTGTTATTTTTGCGCCAGCTCATAAATGATACTACGTTAATTGTGAGGATTGCGTTCGAAGCGTGCCGAAATTTGGAGTGAAAATCATTGCCCATGGAAAAACCTCCATCATGGCAGGTTTCGCCAGGGGTGGTGCTAGGTTTTGCCGACGAGGGGGGGGGGCAAACGCCCTGACTGGGGACCAGCTACCTTAAGCCTCGACAGATAAGGGATTGCGCACTTGAAAGTTAAGGCTCGCGAAGAGCGGAAAATTTGGGGTTACATTGAAGAAAAAACTGGAAATGTTTGTTTTCATTAAAAAGTCTGGTTTTTCATTGAAGAATATATCACGTCCTAATGAAAAAAAATTTGTTGCAAAGACTGTATGGTCGTCGTCGGGGATCACACACTTTATTATACATATTAAGGCTCGCCGACGTGGACCTTCCAAAAAGATACGAAAATAATAATAATTTGTTCTTATATAGCGCTTTACACTAACGATAAGTCTCAAAGCGCTTCACAAATATTACCCCTGA
>WURT03257235.1:0-25875 GCA_009936505.3 Holothuria glaberrima | reverse complement strand
GAAGGCACGTTTCCTTTACGAAACAAATTTGTCGTGATCTGTATATTATGTGCTAGTCCGACTCAATAAATTATTTAAATATATATATATATATATTACGATGATTGAGTGTATCCCCAATGCTACTAGAAAAGACAAATATCTTTTAATAGTCTTGTAGCATATTTCTAAGTCTTCTCGCATTTCCACCAATTTGTTATTTTCATTTTTACGTGATTAGCCACCTCATTTTAGCCGAAGCCAGCATAGACGTTTTAAAAGACCCCTTAGACTAGAATCCTGTCAGGAAATATGCGTTGAAACTCATGGTTTACAGTCAACGATAACTGGTTTCATAAATTCTATTGTTTATTACACAAACCGCTTTTATGCAAGTAACAGAACCTGTTTGTTATTACGGCGTTTCCATTGTTCAGCACCTATCAGCCGCAGTATAGACGGTGGTAAATTTACAACAGGGACTAGCTTGGGTATAGGACACATTATGTGCGGACCGATAGAAAAAAAATAATTCCAGTTTTGATTTATAATGATGCTAAGATTTCAAGTTATCAGTGGTCAAAAATATCCTAGCTGAGAGACTGTTACTTATTAAGGGGCTAGGTCTAATAGGAAAAAGATCCTTCTTTCTTTTCAGACGCCTTTATGGGATGGCTATACTGCAAAAAAAAAAAATAGAGCTATGTGTGGTAAATTGGCTTGAAGTGCTTTAAAATTATGAAATTCTCTAACTGATCGTTTCTTAATTGGCAAATTACTACCGAGACTTTCGGAGAAGCATACGTGTAAAAACTGCAAACTTGTCAAACACATTTTTCAGGAACGTTAAACTGGTGCAATGAATTGAAATATCCCTTTGCATTTCAGGTTGCTTACTGATGTACCCACAACAATAAATGCTGTTGTCTGTGCAGCTAATTTTCTGCTATTTCAAAATATGTTCTTACTCTCAACCGTATTTTACCTTCAGATGAATATGTAAATTGAAATTTTGGAAGGTGCATGACTGTGATAAAAGTCTCTAAGAGTATACAAAGTGCGGTCTGTGCCTCTCTTTCACACTAATATCGAAACCATGTTTGATCATAATCTTCTCAAATCCAAGTCTGTGTTGTGGTTTCCAAATGTCACCAGAGTAATGTTTTCAGCAAATTTAATAGCACTGCTTTTCAGTCTAGAAAAGCAGCCTGCTATTAAAAGAAGAAGGAAACGATTGTATGACATGTTGCCGAAAAAGTTCAACTGCAAAAAAGCAAAATTTAGTATTTCCGGCGCCTATGTAAAGTGTGTATTTCGTTGAATACATCTACTTAGGGTGAGTTGCAGTAAAAAGGTAATTCGGTGTCATTCCCTGGTTACCGCCTGTTACTATGCAGATTGAACCCAGGGTGAAGGAGTAGTATGTATTACTGTTATTGCAATGTATGGACCAATTTCTTGATATGTCGAAGGACGGATATTCTCGCTTGCAATAATGACACGTCGAATAATGGACTTTTGTACAGAATATACATTTTACGTTAGTGTTTAATGATAAAAACTACTCATTGCAAGCATCTTGCAAAGATAGTGTTTTTCTGTAAGTAGACCATATCCGATCTATTTGTAATTAAAAGGATATTCAGGGGTTTGCTTGTCCTTTTTTGCTTGCCACTCCGACTAGTAAACTAGACTTCTTGGTAGTCCTCAACACTTTATTACTAGTCCAAATGCCATTGTCATATTTATTTGTCAAAATGAGAGTAGCAGACTATGTTACATTTCCAAATAAAAGTGTGCTGCATTGGTAGAAATTGTGTGTACTTTGTTTTTAATCCAAGCACTTTGATAAAAGGCTGTATGAACTTTCATTGTGGTTGGCGTATGCATACACTGTTTTAACTGATTTCATGTCTACACAATTGACCATTTTTAATATATAACTTGCCAATGTTTTATTCAATAAATTCAATATTTTAACAACTACGTTTAAGATGATATATCCGAAAGCATGGCGATTAGATGAAAGCTGTTTGTCTAAAAAAATGTTCTTTGTTTAAAAAGGAAAATAATTGTTAGGTTTTGTTTAAGATAGATCGACATTACCGCACCCATCAGTTAGTGTACGAGATCTAACGACTCCTTTTTCTGAAAATACATGCGATCGTTAAGGTTGGTAAGTACAATCATTTTTGAACAGATGAGGTCTTCAAGTAAAGCATTAGTTTAGTAAATAAACATATGCTACACTCCGAATACTTACAACGCCCTTTTCATGAGGTGCAAGCATCCTGTTCTCAGTTGTTACATCCCGGATTGAATCCTGTCAAAGTCGTAGCAATGGCTTTACAGATATCACCGCTATGTTTTGGATTTAATGCTCTCTCGCTATCTGGTATTACCTCCCAAAATGAGTCAATTGTGTGAATTCTCAGTACATTTATATATTACTGAATATATCAACTTTTTGAAAATTGCCAAAGCGTTTAATGTTCCTTGAGCTCTTAACGAGATAAGATCATCTGAGGAGTTCCTTGTATAGGCCAGGCACATTGAAGTCACTCATCCACTTGATAAGCAATCTTACCCTAGCTTGCGTCTACTTGTGATTCTGGAGAACCAGAGCAATGCATCGTCGTGGAGATCTAACCTCTTTTTTCTATCTTTTAGAGGATTCCTTCTTCAACCTCACCATCGTGGTAAACATATTTTGTAAACCCAGAGATTTTTGGTTTCGTCGGTGAGCCTTAATATGTAAGGTAAAGCATTTAATTCTCAACGACGACCATGCAGTCGCCCCACCAAATGTCTTGATTGAATTTAAGTAGTGCAGGTTTTTCAATAAAAACCCAAACTTTTCCAATTTTCCAACTTCTTTTTAATGAAAACAAAAACATAAAATCTTTTTCCATATAACCCCAATATTTTCTACCCTCTTCGCGCGCATTATATTTCAAGTTTTCCATCCTTTAGGCAACCCTGTCGGGGCCTAGAATAGATGGCCCTTCACCCACAAGTCGGCAGATCTAAACACTACCCTTGGCTAGTCGAGGGGACACCTTATACCCTTAGACCCCTTCCCCAGGAGGGTACATTTATGACCCAGACGTATAGCCATATATGATAGCAGCATTTTGCATCTAAGCAACCTTAAATTAACAAAAGTATCTCAAAGGGGAGGGGGAGGGGTAAAGGGGAGGGGGAGGGGCAAAGGGGAGGGGACCCCTCCTCCAGGACAGCACTTTTATGTAGTGACAATAGAAGAATACCCACTGTTATATACAAACGCATGTCGCCTAAAAATTGTGTTATTTAGCGTTGTCACTCAGGTGGAAAAACATCCAAACAGTCAGAATGTTGGACCTTCATACCCACCTTCCTCCAATCATATGACCCTAGCTAAGTCCCTGAGTCCGGTAGTTTATAATTGGTTTGTGTCTTACTTGTCATGTCGTCATCAGGCTGCTTGCATGGAGTCTAATATTTATTTCTCGGTTATGCTAGTTTCTTGTCCGAAGGTTTCTCAGTTGATCTACCCAAGTGCACTTTTGTCCTGACGATCACTGTTTCTGTGTGCCGTTTAAGCCTAACATTGATACTGCTGACTTTCATGTAATACTTGATTTTCAAAAATGTTAAAGTACGACTGATCTGCAGTTGAAAATGAATGGAATCAAAATTAAATATATTGTTTTGGTGTCTTACTAGTACCAAGTGTTGGCGTCGTTTACCTTGTACAGACTTTTTGCACTGTAATATTGTACCGCGTTCATGTCCTAATGGCCTTCCTCTTTTAACAAGATAGCTGTTCATGAAATATGTTCCAAGTAAATACAAAGCAAGTTCCCATATTTTTCTACATTTCCAGAAATATGGACACTCGGAAAAGACATAGAATGAGGATTTTCTAGACGACTGGTCTTGCCAGTGCTATCAGAATAAATGACAAGATTTACGATGATATTAAAATATCCATAGAAGTAGCTAGCCTTTAACGGTAAACATGGGAAATCGTCATGGCAAGACACCGGATCGAACAAGATCCGAAGATGGTTAGTGATTCTCGGTTTCTCTAATCACAGAACATAGTAATGACGCTAACTTTATGAACAAAGTATCGATTATTTACTAGATACTGCTGTAAAGCTTACATGCTGCTGAGTAAAGCCCGTTTTTTAAGGCTTTCATTCTAAAACAATCCTGTGGGTAAAATAAGAACTTTGTTGGTTTAACCTACGTTACCTACTTAATCGGTATTCAAAGCTGAAAAATAATTACAAAAAGTAGATAAAAAAGCAAAAATGAAAACACACACACACAAACAATAATCAAACTTAATATTGCATTCTCTGCTTGGATTCAAATATATTGATGCTAAGGTAATATTTCAAATGAGTTTTATTAAGTAGACTTTTGTTGCATCCTCTACTCTATATGCTCATCTAACAGCAAGAAAAACACGTGACAAGCCTTCCAAATAATTCTCTCTTTACATGAGTTGGCATCAATATCATGCAGTATATAACGTTCTTAGGCATCAATACTAAAGGTAATCACGTGACCTACCTAGTGTGTAACTTTTGTTTACAATTTGTTACAGCTGCAGCATCATTTCCGCAGTTCGTTGGAATCGTAGACTTGAATACAGGATATACTGACAGCACTGCAGGTAATCACGTGACCTACCTACTGCATCACAACTTTTCTTTCTATTTACTTACAATGATACATCCAATTTAGCATCGATTGCTACAATACACCATTTGTCACCACACCACAATCCAATAACAGTCACATGCCTAGTAATGAAATAAAATATGGGACATCCTTAAAGTATTTCTCGCGGATTCTATCTCAAAAGTGTTGCGCCATATGGCATATATACAAATATACTGAAAAAAAAAAATAAGTATTTATTGGTACCCAAGGATGTGATTGTAGTATAACTCATTATTTATTTTGGGAGATTCTAGGCTTGCTCGCCTATCAAAGACAAAGACAAAGGCAAGGATTTGCAACTACGACGACTACTCGGAAACTTGCGATTGCTCAGAAACGGCATAGACTGGTGAACCACCAATAAGGAGGCAGTATTCAGTGTAGCTGTGACCATACTCCTTCCAAATATTCATTCGATTTCATTTCCTTGGATCGACGGATGTTGCCGGGGGGGGGGGGGGTTGAAACTGACGGGGATTTCGATGAACGCCGGCCATTTTTAATATGGCGGCCCTCATTGGCAATTTTCTCTCGTTTGGGGAAAACTGGATTCCCTTTATATGAGTAAGTCCCCACCTGTAGTTGTGAAAAACAATGGATTGATAATAAACAGGCAGCGGAGTACTTTCCAAATGCGCAGATCACGACAAATGATCTTACAGCAACGCGTAGGCCCTGCAAGAGCCCCATCTGACATGAGCTTTAGGGGGCCATCGTTCTCAAACTTTCCTTGTGGGGTCCAGTGGTAATGATTTCTTGCATATGCTTCTCGCCAGTGTCTAGAGGGCAACTGCATTATTCCTTTCCCATCATGAATTGTCGATTTCTAGGGTTAAGATTGTTATTTACAGTGAAACTTTCACAATGACATTTTTCGCCAATAGGTTAAAACTAAAACGGCCCTGTTTAAAATGCCTTTCCATATGCTTATGGTCGGTCGACAATCTGGGTGTATCCCTCAGCATCGGAAAATATAGTTTATGCCTATGCCTATTTCAAACAGAACTCTAGAGTATATTCAAAAATTGAAACCTATAGGGAATAAAATATATTGGATCGGTTAAACCATATTTGCGAGATGATCACGTTTACATCTCCCGCAATGGGTCAGTCATTGCCATACCAGAGAAGAACTAAAAAGTTTAATTGTGAATTGAAGTCTCCATCACGACAGAAAGCTGAAGAGACTATGTAAAGTTTACTTGGTAAAGATGGAGGAGTGATAGGTACATGAAAAAAAAAACAATTATTACAGGAACAAAAACAATGACACTAATTAGCGCATTAAGGTCGCAGAAATAGGGAGTTTGTTGGAGAATTTGACTTCACTGGGTGTAAAAACGGGTCTGGCGTACTAATTTTGTAGCTCTTGAAGATAAGAGAGGAGCGTTATATTTTCTGAGGAATTGCTTGCTTTATGTTCATCAGTCGCAAAAGAGGAGGATACATGTCCCTGCCCCCTCAACTGGAACACCGCCCATGAGAGGTGGTAGGTGCAGTTCTGACCCGAATTTTTAAAATATCATTACACCATGTGAGTGATTACATTCATATACTTTTTCAATTTATCGACTTCAAATTTTGCAAGTGGCCAATATTGAAGTTTTAGTTAAATTCTCGCTGTTTCATGCATTTTGTCACTAAGGTGATTTTCTTTTTCCATTGTTTTGTGGAAGGTTTTGGAAAGTTTGTTATTGAAGTAGCGTCATACATAACACTCACAATTGCAACACAACTTGCAACTGTGTGCTTTCTGCCTGCTGCCGATGTGGACAAGATTTCGAGGGACACTGATCCTGGATTGGTGTTAATGGATATTTTGAGACAAAAGGGCAAGATTAGTTCCAATGGTATATCATCACTTATCGATGCACTTGAACACATCGGTCTTCACGGTATTGCTACCAAGGTAACAGATTCATTTGCAAGAAATGTATCTGGTAACCTTCCATCACCTGGAGGTTTTCCTAATCCTCGAGATAGTTGCACATCAGGTACGACACTTACATCATATGACCAATTAGTTTTATTGGCTATCTTACACTTCAGCAAAATGATAGCGGTGTTGCCCAAACAGATTTTTGTCATGTATATTACGAAACATGGCCACTCATTTTAGATAATGTTGGACAATTGTGACTGTGCTTCATAAGGCTTAAGGCGCAACTTTAGACACGTTTTTACAGAACGTACTGTCTAAAGTTATGTTGAACCGTAGATTAATATATACATTAATCTATTTTCCATATATACCCAAAGACCTTTCCCTTTGAAAAAATCGTTGCTCTTATTTAGGTAAAGAATATACACATAAACATATATTTGCTTAAACAATAATTGGTATCGAAAGTCAGTAGAAGCAAGTTTGGTTGAAAGTAAAGCTTTATTTAATAATACAGCCATGTTTGTAGTGTTTTAAACCTCACTTGCGCCATATCCCCCCGTCCTTACAAAATGGTTATGACAAGTTCACAGTGTTGCTCTTAAATGACTAAGATTGAAGAAATATGACGCGGAATATAATTATGTCATTTATTCTTAGTATTATGCTAGTCAGCTTCACCTTATCGGAAAGTCTGATTTACTAATTACAGGGAGGTGTTAGTTGTTTACTACCATTGCGGGTTTCAATATATCCGTAACTAGTTATATGTTGCAGTCGTCTAAATCCAACAGTCGTATATTCGTCACCACAATCGTAATTTAGGTTTAGGGCTTCATTCAAAACAAAAACTATCCTGGAATCGAGAGGAAAAGTAGGGAAAATAGAATACATTTGAAGGATTACCACCCTGATTAGCCAATAACTTGCACAAATCGGTGCCAATGCGGGTTATAGCGTAGTGAAGCCAAAGTAGCAATGCAGATGGTGGAGAGAGTGCAGATGGTGGAGAGAGCCATGATAACGATTACCAGAAGTCAAGGTATTATGTCAAAACTCAGTCGTAACATCAGCAAAATATGGCGTAGATTGATTTAAACAAGAGGTACTTTTCTAGCGCTGAAAACAGTACTTGTATTTCTATTGGATTACCCAGGGTTAAATTCCATTCGGGAGAAACCACTTGAAACCATTCAGGTTCCGAAAGGTTTAGAGTGTGTTTTGGTCCATTTTCCATTCTAAACCATTTATTACCATTTGAAACCAGTTATGAAACTAGTTGAGATTACCATTTGCATGTTTAAGACCAGTTGGCACCATTCATAACCATTTAAAAACCACTTGAAACCATTCAAGACCATTGAGTAGAATGTGTTTTGGGCAAATGGTCCAAATGGAATTTAACCCTGGGTAGGGAGTATAATGTACAATTAATATCGGCATCATGAGACGAAGACATTTTAAAGGAATTTAGAGGAACTAGCAATCTTCTTGACATTATTCTGTTTTGTAATTCTCCCGGTGATCATTGATTGGTAGAATTACGCACAAAATACACCTGACGGTTACTTCCAATTACTAGTGGCTTTCAACGACGCCCTTTAAAATATGAGCGTAGTTAATTATATCTTAACTTGATACATTGGGTACGCAGGATTTTTCTCGGGGGGGGGGCATGCAGTATGTTGTGTGATCGCCGGCCTGAAGGACGGGTTTAAGGGGAGGGGTGTCGTTTCCCATTTGAAAATTTTTGAAAAATTAGGTGTACTTAGGTGCAACCTGGTGCTACATATGCTGCTTTTTTGAAGTAAAATTTGTGTTACAAAATACACGTATTTTTAGAAACTAAAAGAAAAAGGGCATCAGTGGTTGCCAGCCTGGGGAAGGGGTTTAAGGGGAGAGTGTGTCCACCTCCCCTTTGAAAATTTCTGAAAAATTATGTGTCCTTAGATGTAATCTGAGGCCACATATGCTACCTTTTGTAATAAAATTTGTGTTTCCAAATTTACGTATTTTTAGGAACTAAAAAAAGGAACTAAAAAAAACCGGCACCTCAGTGAGGAGGCCATGGGAAGACAACCCCTCCCCTTTGAAAATTTTTGAAAAATTAGGTGTCCTTAGATGCATCTGGTGCCACATATGCTACCTTTTGAAGTAAAATTTGTGTTAAATACTGACGTATTGTTAGGATCTAGAAAAAAATTGGCATCCGTGAGGGGGGCATGGCCCAATGCCTCCCCCCCCCCCCCAGCGTACGCCACTTATTTGATAAATAGTCAAAACAACCGATTTGTTTTTATGCTGACAGGGAAGAAGCAGCAGTTCCTGAAAGACATATTGGAAACGTATGCAGAGATGTACAACGGGGTCCAACCTATCCCTTACATCAGAGAAAGATTGTTGTGTGTCAACAAGGTGTTTATTGACAGCGGTATTGAATACTTCAACAAACCAGTCGGAAGCCACGCTGGTAGCGGAACATGGGTGAAATTAGGTTCATACAGTTCTATCTTTACAGATCCTCGTTTATCGCAAGCAATGGTATTTCTGTTATATGGTGAACCAGGCTATGGGAAATCTACTTTCGCTCTTCAGTATCTATATGACTGGTGCAATCGTTGTTCGGGGTCACCTCTTAAAGACGTAGAGATGCTAATATTTCTTCGATTGAGATACTTAAAGGGAGGGATGCCTATTTGTAAGACTATTAAGGAATTTCTGTTGCCCAAAGACAGTAGACTCAGCGAGCGTGATGTAATGGATATCATTCAGAGCTGCAATTCTGTTGTCATTCTGTTCGATGGTTTTGACGAATATTCTAATAAAGGTAATAACAGCGATGATGACGTAACACAAATAATAGCCAGACAAATGTTTCGAGACTTTAAAGTAATCCTTACAACAAGACCCTCAAGTACACCACCGAAACTTTCTTACGCAACACAGCTAATCAGATTGACAGGATTTGACGATCAAGCCAAAGAAAGGTATGTTATCAAGGCTGTGGTTGACGGAAATGCTGAGGCAGCTACAAGAATCATGCAGCGACTTCAACCAAACCCCATACTAGCTGATACATGTCAGGTTTCTCTGTTCTTTGTCATGTTTGCCCATATGGCACATGAAAAAGAGACATCTCTGGTGTTGGACTCAGTCACGAGTTTCTTTCGTTACGTTATTGCTTGCTTTTACGAACACGTAAAGATTAAAGCAGGTACAGTCAGCACCACCATGAAAGGCACATCTGCTACAAAGCATCACAAACTGGACGAAGTTGCTTTTGAGAGTCTACAAGGTAAGGATCAACACTTAGTTTGGAGTAGAGACAGACTTGTGGAGCTAATCGATGAACCATTGTACAATGAACTAGTAGAGGTTGGTATCTTGGTTGAGGAAAATGTTTTGAGAATTGTTGATGAGCCCGGTACATCTGCCGCTGATCTCTTCCAAAGAAGAAAGAATGTTAGATTCTATCACAAACTTTTCTGTGAGTGGTACGCTGCACATCATTTGGCCGAACATACCAATGGTCTTGAGGCCATAAGCCTGAACAGATTTTTGGCGAACATAGATCCATTTGACTTACAATACGTTTACAGGATTGCATGTGGACTGAATCCCGTCACTGCGGATAGAATTATTCAGTACCTTCACAGCCTCGAAGGTGGAGACAAATTTGCAATCCTTTGCATCCTGGAACAAACCGGCCAGGTGGATAAAATTAAAGATACTATTCGTCAGATGTGCTTTGAGGGTGTGATCATCAGTGGGTATGACAGCCTCTTACTTCAACGGTCATCGATGCAGTTATTAGAAATAGCCGCTCGAAACGAGGTAAGCACATGCCTTCCTTAAGAGCTTGAATGCGGGTTATCTTTTTACAGGAAGGAAGGATATTTGATATATTATTGAACAAATGACAAAGGTACAAAAGTAGCATTTCTACAGTAGTTCACATGACCTTCCACATTTGCCCCATATCCTTTGCATATATAAGGGGTAGCTAATTACCTCATCTTTGCAATGCTGATTTGTAGTAAGTTGTTATATATCATCAGGAAGGTTGCACGCTCCATGTCATTTATAAACGACCCAGGAGAGGTTGCAAATATACAGAATTGAATAATTAAAAACTCTCATATTACGAAACTCTCTTCAAAACAGATTGTTATGTTTGAAATGCAAATATTCACCTTAATCAACGAAAACATTGTATCTTTCAATCAATAGTGGAAAAATTACTTACTTTATGCTAGATGACTACTTGTGCCTTCAGCGTTTCAATTGACAATATGTTAACATTATAAATAAGCCAATCTAAATATCGAGTGATTACTAAAAATGGTCGCAATGTTGGTAAAAAGATTATGTAGAAACTAGTCGGTCCCGATGGAACTTTTTTAGCGAAAGAAACAGGGGTTCTTAAGAATTTCACGTTTACATTACCGTTGATAAATATATCGCCAAATCACTGACGACAGACAAAGGTTGAATAAAGTAAAAACAGGATATCACCATGGACACACGAGTCGGGGATCGGAAGCTACCCACCCCCAATCTACCCCACTTTATTCCACTCCACCCCGGAGTCAAGAATAACAAGATTCCCTGGAAATTTCTGAACAAATGTAGCCAATTTTCTTAGGAAAAACGGTTCGGAACTCTAAGGCAAAAATACTTGGCAAGTTTAAAAACATAATGGACACATTAGAGGAAATGCCCATTAGCTAGATTTGAGAAAAACTCCAACCACAACTAATCCCCTGAGCAAATTAACTGTGCAGCTCAACTTCCTGGCAGGCATGAACCTCCTGAGAACTTGTAGTGCTGAAAGTTACTCATGCATGACACACTCAAAAGCTGTGCTGGGCCTGAATGGGAGAACCTCAGCGACACTTGCAAGGAGGGAACCACAAAACAAACAAATCAATAAGTTGGCCTGATGCTTCTTCCCCGAGTTGCCATTGCAAGATAGGGTTAGTCAAGGTAATGGGAGATCCCTGTCATGCAGAAAACACATCAAATTATCGAGTTAGGTAGTAAACTGCCCTGATAAGTCAGATAGGGAATATCCCAGCAACAAGCCCTATTGGGTCCCAACAGGGTTTTACTTGGGAGCTTGGATTTTATTGGGCTTGGGCTGACTTTGGTATTTACCTCAGGTTCTAACTTATCACGCAATTAAGACAATAAAAACACTCTTATAAGTCAGAAAGGGAGTATGATCCTCTAGATACAATCATTGCCTCTTCCATTAAAACACACAGCAGTTGTGTCTCTTGTTCATCGCATTTGGTGGAGCTACTTATTAGCTTGAACTTACAATTTTGAATAAAACTATTGGTACATTCTAGCATTATTTTCGTTAATTAGCTTACCCTTAGCATAATATGGTGTGCCTCCTGACCCTCAAAATTAAAGTTTCGGAAATAGGGAAAATGGTTGAAGTGTTGTGATTTTATACAGTAGCCATTCCAACGAATTGAAAAGCTTCATTCCATTTTTCCTTCATAATCTCCGTGGAGACAAGTTCGATCTAACCCTGTCTATCGTCAACCTTAAAATACAATATAAAGGGCGTGAGTCTACAACTAAGTACATTCCGTATAAAAGAAAAGATAATGGATGCGACTGGATCAGAATACGTACAGAGAACCAAACTGAGAGAGGAAAGACCAAAACAATTGATGTACGGTTGAGTTGTTCTTAAGATTAGCCCACCAGTCGACTACTCTTCTTTCCTGTTTATCTGAGAACAGTGTCATGAGTGACGAAATTTTCACAGGGATTTGGCCATGGCACGAAGTTAATTCCCCCTTTGTTCTGGGAAGCGGGCTACCCAGCGGGGCATGTTAGAATGCATTGAGCTTTGTAAAGTGGCATTTTATGCAAATTTAGAGAAGGCTCTGCAAATGAGAGTCTTGTGATAGCTTCAGAGAAGCCTAGACTTTTGAAGAAAACTTTATACGCTTTAGAACGCCGTGGAAAAACCTATACCTGTCAGGCGAAGTTAAGGCGAAATTTAGTCACTCTCGAAAGGGAAGGTCAATTCCAGGAAGAGGAATTCTGATAGGCGGCCTGAAGAGCTGCAACTGCTTAACTGCGGTGTGTATCACCTGAAACTTCCGTGCCGCAAGTTACTTTATGTTGTATAAAATGATAGGTTTCTAAAATGAGTGAAGAGGGCCAAAAGTGTAATGTTTTGTTTACAAACGTTTAAAAGAAGGGAAAGTATTTTTAAGGTTCTCTATAAAATGGACGACTCATAAAGCAGGGGTGTAGTATTAGCGTAATAGTCAATTAAGTGTAAAAACATAAGAGAAGGTTAAGTGCTGGAATGGCTGGTTAGTGTAAAAACGTTTATGTATACATGTTTGTATGTAGGTGTGCATATATGTTGATTACGGAATGTAAATAGTTGGGTTACTCAGCCTAGGTATAAGCAAAAGTTGAGTATTTAAATTAAATAAGGGAAAAACAAGTGGAATCGAGGCTATCGAATTAGTCCAAAAGAAATTGGGAAGTATAATCAAGAAGGCTAAAATTCATTGCGCTAAAGGAGTGTTTATTCTGAGCCAAAGCGTATCTAGTTCTTATGATGAGTATCATTTTCAAGACACGTATTTTTCAGCGCAAAAATACTGAACCCCCTTTTTTCAGCAAATATCAACTCGCTTCAGCTTTTCCCAGGATTCACCTTACTTGAACTTCACCCAGAAACAAAACAATGGAAAGCAAAGAAAAAACAAAAGACTTAAATGATGGAATCCAATTTGTCAACGGTATATCACTCCGTATAAAAAGTAGTGATATCCTACTTTTTTCATTAGAAACTGGTTTTACCAGAAACACATAATTTTATCGTTAATATCATTCTCAACCTGCGTTTTACAAATAAACCCACGCATAAAAAACTATAGGCAAATCTGCTCTACCTGAAACATAGTAGGCGATTACAGGTAGGAGACATTGCACAATAACATCTCGGTAGCCCAGTAATCCTGGACTTCACCGAGGCCTTGTAAAACCTGTCGGGCAGAGACTATCTACAGTACTGGACCCTGATTGGATAATAATGTAGATGTACGTGGAATTAAGTCTTAAGTGCCCAATTAACACACTATATTGTATTGCTCAAAAGGTAGAACATATGTCTAATTCCATTACATAAAGGGTTAATTGGCGGCGTTGATAACAAGAAATTTATCATAGAAGATTACAAAATTTGCTAATCGATTATATTTAACTGTTAGCTTACAAGGCAATTTTCTGGAACGATCATCAATTCCCCGCCCTGTGAAATGTCTCCCAGTATAGATAGTCTTCCTTATACCGGTGAAAGTGGAGTTAATTCGGAAGCTGGCTTCAAACTCAAAACAACCGACGGAGAGGGATCCTCTTCTGAATCGAATGTAGAACATTGCATATAACCAAGCTCCCTAAGGAATAGACGAAGGATGTCATCAGAGAAATTAGGGGGCTGGTTGTCTTGGGAGCTGTTAATCCTTCACGTATTTTAGTCATATCAAAACCGATACAGAAGTTTCAGAAAATATAATACAGTATGCCTATTTATTATTTCTCCAGGGCGGTGTTCTTTTTTCCTTTATTCTGTAGGCTTAGGATCCAACCTATGTTCTGAGTTCCGAGAAGAAACCCTTAACCTTACACCTCATGAAGTGATAGATAAGTTTTCTTGTAGTCCAATAAAATCAGAAAGTTTAAAAAAACGTGGGGAGATATCCCTATGGTTCCAGGAAAAACTCTTTCTCAATGTCTTTAAGTTGATCGTGAATTTTTCTTGAAGTTTGTCTGCCAGTCCCGTTTGAAGGGTTAAGGATATTTTCCAATGGCTTTTCACAAGGGTCTCGTGTGGAAGAGAAAAAAAAAATTCCAGTTCATTCCCTTTAAACCCCGTAGCAATACTCTTTTCTAAACTTGAGCTATCTCATATTAAAGAGTACCTATTTTTGTCAAAAAACACCTCCAGTTCTCATCAAGGTCACAAATTGTAATGTAAAATGGGTACATTGCCTCAGATTCCTTTTGCTTTTCTTTATAATTGATTGTCCTGTTTGTCCTTGAAATTTGATTCTGTTGGAATGTTTGAATATGTTTCCATATAGATTTAGCACAAGTCTACATCATATGTTGGGCATAATAAACAAAGTTTCTAAATATTCCCTACAGCGGCGTCAATATCATAAAGAATTTCTATTCTGTGTCAAATTAATATGATGCGATGACATCACAGATTTCCCATAATGCACTATATCTTGTTAATTAGTATCTTCCAAACGCAACAGGTTATTGATATGCGGTTTTCCCCTCCTAAAAGAGGTTAAGTTTCTGCATATTTTAAACTCATTGAATTTTGCATCTGGCAAATCATTTTAAGACGTTTGACACGAGGGGAAACACTTTCATTAGGAATCTCATCCTCTGTCCCCGTTCTGTCCATTCGACTGTTTAATTTTCCTTGACAGGAGAGAAATTCGTTTGAAAGAGTTATCTAATTCCAAGTAAACCCACTTAAACCTATTCCGCTTTAATGCCAATTTTTTTAGTACGCAACGACTCTCGTCTTCATAATTACCTCGAGAGTTAACCTGTGTCTGTTTTTTAAGAGGTCAAATTTTTCAAAATGATCCATTTTTTTCGAGCGGATATCACGTTATATAGAGTTGCGTTGTATTCTTTCATAGATTAGGGAAGTTGTTTTATAGCTTTATAATTTATCTGTGTATTCAGGCGATCGAGAGGATGGAGGAGGAGTACCAAGTCCTGGGCTAGTGGTAATTTAGGGTTCCAAATGAGTTCATATGTACTTATTTCATTCTTTGGCAAATACAAAAGAATTTGAAAATCACAAGAAAAGTAAATTGATGTAATAAGGTCAATTTCACATTCAGTAAAATTGATTGGTAATCATCGTGTATCTATACAATCGACACCCGTGCATGCTGACCATTCCACACGACGTTTGTAAGGTGTAAGTGTTGTCGGTTTCTCATCTGCGGAGGGAGGAAGGGAGGGTGGGTCCCCCAGCGGCGTAGCAAGACCCTCGAAGAGGGCCCATGGACAAGAAGCAACGAGGGGCCCCCAAACCAATGGTATCATAAATCCATTTTCCTAAGAGACCTCAAATCTCCATGAGGAGGTTCAGGGGCAGAGTGGGACCTTGCACGCACCAGATCAGTTGTTGATAGCTTTGTGGTTCCAGGTCTGTATACTGGCAGAGATGCCGAAGCAGCAGGCTGTACCGTATAATCCTTGTCCAGTCATACCCCTAACTTGGGAAGCTGAGGAGATGAACAAAAAGAGTCCCCACCGCGTTGAATAGGCAGAGTTACAATTTTTTGATATTTTTTTCGCATTTGGTCAAGGGCCCTCTGAACCCTCGGGGACCCTGGACATCGTCCACCCTGTCCACCCGCTTGCTACGCTAGGGGGTCCCGCTACCGGGAATGAATTTGACAGGGAGAGTCAGATCAAGTTTCTGGGCTTATAATGGTAAAGTGATGGGAACGAGAATGTAAATGGAAGGATAATTTAAACTTAATGAATAACCATTGCATTGTAAAATGAGGTAAAACATTCAGATTGTAATTAAAATACTTTGATTTTTTCATGCACTGCGCACCCACACACAGTTTTTCATTTCAGTCACTGCCGTATACCTCCTGATTTAGTCCAAGTTCTGAAAAGTACCTACATGGGTTGGCGCCAGCACGAAGATATGGGTCATATACCACCCACATACCAAGTGTTTGCACCCCCGTCACCCCGTCTGCATGTTTTTCAGTTTCGTATGAAAGAGATTAGGTAGAGTGTTTGTCTCAACAGCCGCCAGTTACATTAATGGTTTGCCTGGATTAAGTTTTATTTTTAGAGATTTTCTAATACAACCTTAATATTTTGGGCCAGCTTTCCCAGCGGTATCGTTGACTTTCCTGTATTGTTTAGTGTCACTGTAATTGAAAGCAACCATCTCATTTCCCATTGCAAAATAATTTAGAGCAACAGTAAATGTACAGCTCTGTCACGAACAGTAATTTCGTTTATTTTATTTATTTATTTATTTATTTTTTGTACCTGTTGTTGACATGGTAAACCGCAAGTGTGGGTTTAACCTTTTCGACTGGCAGTGGGGTGGATAAATTAATCTGTGTCCCAATCTTGAAAAAGACGGCTCATTTCTGCTTAAATTAAACACGAACTCTAAAAGGCTTGTTTCTATATAGTGAAAGGTCAGAGCTTTCATGGCTTTGCGCTCTCTTTTCTTAAGCGGGCCTAAAAGGTGACCGCTATAACGATCACCTTGGATAAACATTTTGCGTACCGCTCGAGTTCCTGAGTCTTTTATGGTACCGTTCGGTTATTACAAACTTGAAATTCTATGAGCTAACCCTAGCCTAGCCCTTTTTGACAGTTAGTATGTATGTGTTTGGGCAGTTTATAACCTCGACCCAGATCTATATGTTGTTCAGCGGGAATCAATGGCGTTTGTCTCATTTAATTAACATGTCTCTCCAATAACATCAGCGAATGAAGCTGGGTTAAACCTCATGCCACACCGGCATTTTACTTACTTTACGCTTTCGTTTATATAGTCTTGCTCTAGACCGTAGCATTAGTTGTACACAGTACTACGTTCATCGGGACTTACTGTGAAGACGCCCTCTACATCCTGAAATTTCTGTTCTATACTACGGTCTTGCAAATTTCTCCAGCGCTGTTTTTGCTTTTCCTTTATTTTTAAGCAGTATTCCGTCGGAAAAGCGAAGAAACCAATCAAATCTATCAAATTTGCTCACACCCACAGTAGTTATGAATATTCATATTAGTCTGTCTGGCGGTGGTGGGCGATACAGCACCTGACGACGATATGAGCTTCACTGTACAATATGCACTGTACATGCCTGTAACGCATGTTCACACACAGAAAATACGTATAGAGACACTGAATCGAGTAATTATTTACATGCGACGGAAAACTGTGTACTGAACTACGGCTCAACACCCATTCGAATCATTCCTGTTGAAGGAAGGAAAGATTCACCTTCGGTAAAAAGGCTGTAAGATCACATGTGTTTTAATGAAAATTGATTATTTTTAAAGCAGAGCCTAGGCCTACTCTTGGCACATAAATTCTGGTTGCTCAAACTGAAAGCCACAAGATCAGTCTGCGTGTAAATAAACGTACAGTATGGGTAACTCATATGTGTCAGAAAGTGGGATGTTGGAACATACATTACAAGTGTTATGAATACATACTGTAGGCCTACAAAGGCTTGCAGTGCCAGTGGTGGTGGGGAATTGTAAAATGGGCAAATTGAAATATTGTTCAGGTTACAAAAATGAGCCCGGGGTTTGGGGGCCAATTCAGGTTTTGTTTTCAGTGCATGGCTTGGTTGTGTGACAGTGGTAGCTTGTCAGGGTTGCCTGGCCCCTTTCCTGGCCATTGGGAAAGTAGGTAAGAACTGTTATGGGGATGTATAGTTGGGTAAAGAAACATCAAACCTTTGGTCACAGCAGGTTGGCAATTGACAAGTTACATGTCTCCCCTGCTATCCTTTAGAACACTTGTAAAAAAGAGGACAGGGGCGAATTTCTTTGACTGCTTGTAAGTTTGTGATCTTATTGTACTTGACTCCTTATGGTATCCTGATTTTGCTTGCTGCCCAGGATTATTTATACACGTAATTTATAGTACACATTCAGTATGAAAAAGATTATAAAAGGTTAGTTTTATAGTTTACAGTCTGTACCAGTGCAGCAAACCTATACAATAGGCTATAGCAAACCACATTTTCTCTAGATTGCTGTATAGGTGACTTTGTAAGTTTTAAGCTAATTTCGTTGTGAATGCTAACTACTGACATGTATACTGTGGCATAGCCTATATAGTTACAGGCACCAGAAGTCTGGGAATGATTTGAAGTAACTTCAGTGAATATTGTAGGAAATACTTGTTTGTTGTTTAACAGTTGTTACAGTATATTGAGCACACTTAACACCAGTACCTATACTGGTTCGGTACACAGGTTTGCCAGTGCCAGGCAATTTTCTGGTAATGTCTTGAGAAGCACTGACCAGAAGTATACAGTTACAGTACTTTAATTGATAATATTCATTTATTAATTGGTGTAGAACAAAATTTGGAAAAGTTTATCTTACATCTATTAATGTTGGAATTAAACATGTGTAAGCTCATATGATATTTTCTGAGTTCATCAGATAAAGAATGTTTCAACTATTTGGTGGGTGGATATTTGTACAATACTTCGTTTTTTGCTGGTTAAATTTTGTCAACATGGTATTTTCATTTTTCATTCCAGGGCTCAATCATCACAAAATTCCAGTGTTCTTTGTATGTTTCAATATCCTCAGTCCATTTCAATGAAATTCTGCTATTCCTTGTTTATTATGAGGTCTGCTTGTCAACAGTTATGCAAACTAGATTAAACTACTCATTATTCCAAGACAATACTGTGTTTGGGTGCAGCTCTGTTGTTCCCCATCCAGCAAGAATACTACCTACGGCCTCTGTAACAATACAGAGAAACAGTTGGTTACCATTCAGTATTTGCAACATCTTTTTAAAGCAACTTTTGGACATGCAGTACCAAGAAGCCTGGTTATGTTCCCACCTTGTCCCTGAGTTCTGTAAGCCATCAGAATGCAAGACAGGTGTCTGACTCTGTAGATAGTAACCTACTAATACACTTTGAGAACATTGGCATATGAAGAGGAGATTGAAGAGAAGAAACTGTCGATTTCAAGGCCAAAGAACAGTGTAGATAACAGGGCAACTACACTTCATTTGGGAGGAGGATTAGTGTATGTGCTTTTTCAGTTAATTTTATTGGACCTAAAGTCAACAGTGTTAATTTTGCAGACGAATCATTCTCTTGTTTTGGCCCTAAAGAGTGGAACGCTTTCCAAATCAGAGTGAAAGTGCTCAGACTGTTGATACTTTTTGAGAGAGTGTCAAATTTCATTTAATTGAAGAAGCTTATAGCAATTTATTCATGTAGGCCTACTGGGAATCTTTTGAGCGCCTTTGAACAACTGGTGTTGTTATTGCCGCTTTTTACATGTCTTTGATTGATTGATTCATTCATTGAAGGAGGGTGGTAATTCATAATTATTGTCTGTCAACAAAACTATTTTCAGAGCAAACACCCTCATCCCTCGTGTGAAATGTCGCCCAATGTGAAGCTATACTTTATCTTATAAACAAGAATCTTGTAATGATTTTCTAAAGCAAGTGTTCTAGTAATTTGGGAACCAATAGCACTATAAGTGTATCTAGTTTGTCTACAATATGATAATGTGTTGTCAGTGGCATACGCAGTGGGGGGGGGGGTCACTGGACCATGGCCCCCTCTCACTGATGCTAATTTTATTTTTTTAAGTTCCTAAAAATATGTAAATTTTTTAACACAAATTCTACTTCAAAATGTAGCATATGTGGCACCAGATTGCAAGTAAGGGTACCAAATTTTTCAAAAATTTTCAAAGGGGAGGGGTGCCTCCTCCTTAGACCCCTCCTGCACCTCGCGGGACCAACCTTTTGCGTTCGACATCCTATCGACAAAATGTCGGTTCTGACCAGCTTCAGGTTGCTGGAATCCCTAACAGGAGCTCGGTACAATTACTTACACAGGCGGGGGGGGGGGATTGAGCCATGGTCCCCCTCACTGATACCAATTTGTTTCCTTTAGTTTCTAAAAATACGTAAATATTTTAACACAAATTTTACTTCAAAATGTAGCTTACGTGTCACCAGATAGCAAGTAAGGACACATAATTCTTCAAAAAATTTTCAAAGGGGAGGGGGACACCCCACCTTCTCCAGGCCGGCAATAACACAACATACTGCATGTCCCCCTTCAGTGAAATCCTGGGTACGCCACTGTGTATTGTGAAACTTTCAATATCTCATAGAAACTTTCAAACACTTTCATCTTTCCAAATGTATCACTCTCACTGAAGACAAAAAGATTTGAATGTTTACCCTAGTTTCTTTGATAACTCGGGGAGAAACCAGAATATCTGCTTGTATTTTAAAAATCACCTTCTAACAAATGGAGAATGGTTCAGTAATAAACCCAAATTCCTTCAATTAGTATATACTGTATAATGAACATGAATCTCAATTTGCATACAGCTTTTAGAAGTCTCCCAGGCTCCATCGAGTGAGTTACATCACAATTCAGTAAGGAAACACCATATTGCTTGATTGTGATTTGTGAGGTAGAAATAGTTATGGGCCTACTACTAATTCATTACTCAGAATGATGCTGGGAGCAAATCATATTTCTGTTTATAGTAACAGCATAACACAGATTTGTAGTGTGAGAACAATGACATAAGTTTTGAGTATGATTTTAAGGGAAGCGCCTGGGTTGTTAGTACAAGTGCAAAGTAGGCTTCAGTCTGGTTTCACTTAAGTGCTACAAGTACATGTTTGCAGTGGCATATATGCATGACTTCCATAATATTTGAGTTTGAGTATGAGTGCAAATGAATTTTATGTGTTTAGAAGTAAAGTCAAGTGTGCCAAAATGTGAGTTTAAGCACAAGAATGCAATTTCCCATTGCACATTAATATTATTGATTTTCATATGCTCTTCACATCTGCATAGGCCTACTTTACATGTAAATATATCTTACCTATCAAGGCTTTAACTATCAGTTAGCACTGCAGAGTCTCCTACAAACAATTATTACAATGATATGATGTTCAATGGTATGGGATTGTTTGTGACAACAATGTACTCTTTTTTAGTTTGTCTAAAATGTATTTGATTAATGAAAATCACATCATTTTTTGCCTCTTTTTAATGTTTCCTCTTGCCAACCTTTCAATAAAAATGTAAGAATGGTCTTCCACAGGGTATATTGTGTGCAAACTTAGAAACTTTCCAAATCATTTCAGAAAAACTGTTTAAGTACATTATGCCAAATACATCATTTAAAAGAAAAGTTTAATTTTTGATATAGGTTGTTGATCTAAATAATATTATCTGATAAGTTTGCATTAAGTTGCCACTGTATATATGTGATTCTTGAGATATGAGCAGATTTAAGTACTGTAGTCAAATTTTCAATACATACTGTAGCTTATATTGATCTCACACCCATTATGTACTCTTTATGTCATGAAGGACATAAGAATTTTATGGTCACATATTCCCTGTGGAAGAACTTGTATCTATGTCAAGGTCAAGCCCCCCCCCCACCCCCCCCCCCCCCCCATCAACACAATGAATTAAAAATCAAGGGTAGGAAGTACTGAGTAAAAATTTTGCCATGTCTCCTCTAACTGAAGGACTTTCTTTTTTTTCTGAAAACTATTTTCTCTCTGATTAGGTCTGTATTAATAATAATATACAGACCGAATCAGACACAAAATCTTTCTGTGCCTAATTGATAAATGGGTATGCACAATGGACTTAAAGCATGGGCCTAATGCGGGGGGGGGGTTTATTGCAACCCTTGCCCTGATGAAAGTCGAGTAAATTTCACTGTCTCTTGCCTGGAAGACTTAAATAACTCATAACTGTAGACCTTTCATGGTACTGAGATATGCTTCTCTGACTTTTATGACACTTAATCAATGTGAGAAGCTACTTAAGCACTAAAGTGCTGGTATAAGTTGAGATGTACTGGAACTGGTGAGCATTGGCTAGAGTCAGGAAAACCAGTTTTAAAGTTCAAAAAGAATAGCATTATATTATCCCCAGCCTAAATAGCAACTATTCTGTCCAAACAGGGGCATACATCTCTTGGCCATTTACTCCTCCATTCCACCCTGATTATAAGTCTGTGAACCTACTTACGACAGAAGCTCTGAGGTATTGCACTGGCACCCACAGTGTTTAATTATAGCTCATAATTATGACAACAATGATAGTTTACAGGTAAACAAGCTGCCTGTAAGCCTGAATAGCCATTAATAATTCTTAAATGTGCTCATCTGCACTTCTGACTTGGGGATGTTAACAAGGAAATCTCCTATGTGTAACCCAAGGATGGGAGGGGGGTATGTTATTCTACTGGGGGTTTCATAACTGCTTAGAGTGACCCTACAGGACTGGATGCACTGAGTAAGAAAATTTAGGTACTGTGTATTTCACCACACTATATAAGGAAGATGATTAATGGCTTTTAAGAGTGTATTATATGGCAGCCCCCAAACCAGGGAGTAATTGCTAGTAACTCTCTGCCCAAACATATTTAGGAATGTCCCCAGAGTTCTAAACACAGTTGATAGCTGCACTTTGATTGACATTCATTCAAACAATACAGTTTCATTTTGGTTGGTCAACTACGACTTGTACAGTCTGTTGCAGTGTTCCCAATTAAGTTTACACCCACTGTGTTTGACAATATTGCCTCAAGCAATTCAATCTCGGTGCGGGCTACTTTGGCTCTGTCCCAAAAACTCTGTGCTCTGACTGCCTTAGACTTTAAGAGGTGTACTTTAGACAGGAGGCTTGTTCTAAACTGGAGGGGCTTGAAATTAACTTAGGAAGAATTGTTACTCTCTGGCGGGGCGGGGGGGGGGGGGGAACTTAAAGAGTCTTTAAACAATTCCCATAGCATTATAAAGGGAAAATGCAGTCCTCCAATTTGAATGAGTGCGTCCCAGCATCCTAGTTCAGGAATGGCTCTTGCCAATCATGTGACAATATGCAAGTTGTTACTCATTTGTTAAAAATTCATGAAGAAAAACTCTTTGGTTTATCTTCAATATTCATTGTTTGTGTACAGAAATGAAAGATACTTGTGAGTAGAATAAGAGGAGATTTATAAGATTTACCAAACTTTTGAAAATAAACGTGGGGTGACTCCTAACTCCCTTTAAAGAAGGATGTCTTTCTTGCTTATGGCACTTTTCCCAGTTGACAACTACATGCATGCCCCCACCCCCGGCCAGCCCCTGTCATTCTTCCCACCATTTGTGCGTTCTGGTATCTAGACGCATTATCACTAATCATTTTTGAGAGAGGGTTTTTCGAAAGATGTTGCTGCGTTATAAATTGCGTTTCCATAATCACCCACATCACTCCACGAAATTTTCGCCCACAAATGCAGGTGTGGTCTACAAACGTTACAGTCGCTCGCAGAACTACACTCAGCACTATTACAACATACACAAAGCATAGCCCACCGAGTACGCATAGTACATACACGGTGAAGTACCTTTGTGCCTAGTACAAGGAATATCTTCCATTGTTAGTAGGTGTTATGTAAACCATTTTGTAACATAACTTACAAAAATTGTCAAGGATCCATTAATCTGGCTAAAACATACTGGCACATCTCATTACAGTTGACGAATAAAGAGTTATAAAATCGACCAGACTGTATTTTGTTTTCAACTATATACCATGTCAGATAGTAGAAGACTCTCGACAGGATGGAATTGCAAAGTCAGCTGGTATTATTCTGACGTGCTATGACGTTTCGGAAATAAATGAATAAAATTAGCATAGTGTCACGCCCCTTTCTGCACAAATGTCCAAGACGTTAGTAGTGAACGAAAAACTCGACTACGCACAGTCTAGTTGACAAGCGCCCTCATCTTGAAATAAAAACGCGGGAAGCGGAAATTTTACTAACGTCTTGACCAAGACTATTGTTGATATTGAATGTATTTGAGTAGAACCTTTGTAATATCATGGAGTTACTACCTCGGAGGTAGTAACTCCATGGTAATACTTCTGTGTAAACCTGAATCCATTTAGAGTAAAACTAGATCGAATATCGGACGGTTGGGCTTATCGATGGTAATATTTAACGGTCGAATTCACCAAGTCCGTGCCCAATGAAATAGCCAAACTTCTGACCGCGAGTCTCTTACAATACACCCCGACGGATACAAGAGAGCATTAACTAGGTTATGCGACTTTGACAAAATTTACGATACTTTTTCCTCTAATTTTATAGTACTTGGTAAGGTGGAAAGGGCTTGTATTATTTTGCAGTATGGAACGGAACTATGAAGGAAATTGTTTAGTTTCTATTGACGAAATTCTGCTCTTAACCTGTAGCGTAACTGGGGTGATAGAAGTTGGGGCAGTGATGAAAATAAGGTAAATGTACCGACAACATATACAGTAGTCAATGTACCGACACTTTGTCAAAGGACCAGCGTATTATGCCAAAGCCCGTAATATTCAACGTAAGGCGCACTGAATTGTAGCTGACGTACAACAATGCAACAATGCGCTCCCTAGGAGTGTTTGCCAGGCAAAAAACATGGCGAAATTTGCAAAATGTCATTGACAAAAATAGTGCGTAGTGAATACTTCATCAAACGAATGGCGCAATATTCAGGGCCGTCGATTTGATTTTGGAAGTGGGGGTGGCATTTGGCTTAAACTTCTCTCTCCTTTCCTGGTGAGGAGTCTATTAGGAGGGGGCCTAAATGTAAAATGGTGCCAAATGTTTCAATATTTGGGAGTACTATGAAAATTGGGGGTATACTTCATTGCCCAAAGGAAAACTGCATGCAGGCTCAGCGAGTGGTGGTGGTACGTGGCTTAACCGACATAGGGGCAAAGCGCCCTGACTGGGGGCCAGCTACTCTTAGCCCCGACAAATGCAAACGATTGCCGAAATGATGCCGAACTAAAAACATAAGGAGCGCAAAGCGCGGCGAAAAAATGGCGGTTATAGTGAAAAAGATTTCAGTTTTGTTTTTATTAAGAAAAGTTGAAAAAGTTTGGGTTTTAATTTACGGGGCGACTGCATGGTCTTGGTCGAAGAGAACATCTTCATCTAACCCATTAAGGCTCCCAGACGAAACTGAAAATTCTTTTATCCTATAACATATTCTTCCCACGATGGCGAGATTGAAAAAAGAATCTTCCAAAAGATAGGAAAAAGAGCTTAGAACTTCGCAACGTTGCGTTTTCGTATTTCTCTAGAATCACGACAACAATATTTGTGGAACCTTTAACGTTGAATAAATCCAGTGTGTCTGAAATGGCGGGCGTTACAGCTAGATAGAACGAAAGACGCAAGCGTGCATGGCACGGCAAATGTTTTGAAGTTATAGAAAGAATTGTTACAAAACTTACTGCCTACGGACCTGAAAAAGAGCCATGTGGAATATTTTAGGTCAGTTAAAGTGATACTACCTAATCAAGAAAAGGGAAATACATAAGGTCTAATGTTTTTCTTTATTTGTCGATATAATAACTATGCTAATAATGGATGAAGCTGTTCATGTAGTAACTGAAAATGGTAGTGTGAATGGCAAAATTTGAAGAAAC
>WURT03257013.1:15836-25878 GCA_009936505.3 Holothuria glaberrima | reverse complement strand
GAAATGCCAAGAAAGATGCAAGGGACAGATTACTTTGCGACTTTGGCTGTGTGAACCTCACTTCAGAGTGATGTTTTTCCTGCTGAATAACAATTCCCCACACTGTCTGAGACTGTTTATAGGATTGTGTCAACACACAGGACCTTTACTGTTAAAATTATTGTTTTTGACATTGTGGGGTTTAAAAAGTGGTTTTATCTTTGATGTAATGTCATAAACTTAAACTGAAAAAATCGAATGGGATAAAAAAATTTTGTAGAAAGAAAAAAACCCAGTTATTTGCTAACGGTGTACATCTTCATAAAAAAGGTTGTAGAATCAATCATGGTACACAACATTCCCAGCATGCATTGTAAGTCTGTAATATTGAACAGGCTTATTAAATAATGATGATATAAATGTAAATTAAAAAGTCAAAGAAATTAGATTGCAAGAGGTCCCTATCTGTTCGCCCTCTATTATTTTTCTGAATACAAATCTGGTTGACTTTTCCTCACCCAAGCAATAGAAACTTAGCTTTGTTCAGGAAAAGTGTTTGCTATTGATTGGTACAAAAGTGGAATGACTAGATTAATAGGAGTGTGGAATAAATCAAGTCTTTTAATTGGTCTTGTTGGTGCTGTCTATAGTGCGATTACATACCATGCTAACGGTATCTTAACAAATTGTGAAATATTTGATCTTCAAAGGCTGATAGTAGTCGAAGTATTGAAACTTTTTGTGCTTTTAAAAAACAACAGCTTTCTGAGGAAAGAAAACTTTTCATGAGACAGAACAAATGTGCTTTTCAACCTTAAGCAGAAACTTTATTTTGAAGAAGAATTCTGTATTGTTGGGAGTAATGACAGGCTTGCTACACTAGTCAGTGGTGGTGCCTGGGGGAGGGGGGTATGGTTCTCTTGTCAGGAAAGGTTGGCCCAAAGTTTTTAATTTCATTGAGAGCTGGAATGGGTACAATAAATATGTAGTCTGATATGAAGGTCCCAACAGCTGACTTGATTTTGCTTTAAAATGAGGGCCATATCCTCCAATAAAAACCAACATGTTCCAATTTTCCTCACCAAAACCCAAATTTCACAAAATTTGCCTGGTAAGGCCCAAAATTCAAACTTTTCTTCAAATGAAATGCAAAATTTCAACGCACAAAGCGAGCTTAATAACTTTTTTGCAACATCCTTTCTTCAATCCATTGTCCTTGTCTGGGTTTAAGGTTTGTCGGAGGGTGTGTCACAGGGCTTGTCCCCTCTGTTGGGCAAATCCTAACACCAGTCACACCAGTTGTCCATGAATCATAGAAAAATACACTATGCTCTGTCTGCAATCTTGGTTTACTCATAGAAATTGTGAAGTAGTTCCATTATATGCGTATCCTTTCCTGAAGCAATGTTAGTATCTAACATAAAGTCTTGCATTATATGACAGAAATACAAATTAAGTAAGCCATGGAGCTGTTGTGCAAGATGCTCTGAGGGTGCATAGTAGTTACATTGTCTAGATAAGTGTGTTAGCTTACTATGTTAGCTTAACAAGTCTATGATGTCTGTGGGAGCAATTTACCTACTTGGATGCATGCAAAACAGAGGGCAGTATTTGAAATTGCATCCAAGTAATTGTGTCTTAAGTTAATACCATGGACATATCCAGGATTTTGTTAGTGGTGTTTGGTAGACCTGGTTTCTTGTGAGGCCTTAAGTCAAGAAGTGGCAGGTACTGGTGTTGCTGCCAAACTAGGGACATAGCTAGGGACATAAGGGGTCACACTTCTGCACTCCCTTCAAAAATATGGAATAAACATTTGTACATTTTGGGGTATTTTACTTCATATAAGGGAAAATATGTTTGTTTTGATTCCTTGAGGAGGGGGATTGTACAAGTATAAGGAGAGTTTGCTGGGCATACTCCCCTTGTTATGCAGAATTATTCTAAGTTATGACCATATGACAACCTTTTGACACTCTTTTTTAACTGTAGGACTGAGCCGACTTTCTTATCGTGGTAAGAGTGTTGTCAGTCTGTCTGTGTGTGTGTGTCTGGTATTGCCCTAGGTGGAACATTCTACAGCCAGGGGAATTAAGTAGCATGCATTCCCTTTTCCCCCACTTTTATGTCTCACCCACTACCGTTCCCTTATTGGCTGATTCCATTTTAAATTTCGCCAAGGGCAGATGATGCAAATGTGGAAAACATTTCAAAGGGCCCAGTGCTATGCATCTGGTTGGGACCTGACTTCACTTTTTTGGCCCTGTGGAGCTAGCCAGTTTGTCAATTTTAGAGTGGGTGGATTAGTTTGAAAAGGTTTAGCTTGTAGGAGGGGCAGGGACATTTGCATGGATGCATAATAGATGTCCATTATGTAATTAAAACACAGACTTTAAAAAAAAAAAAAAAAAAAAAAAAAAACAATGGGAGGGAATAGGCATAATCAATTTTCACTGGAAATGTCCCTAACATGAATGCCCTCCTGTGGCTATGGTCCTATTCCGCTTTTGAACAATATCAACACAACATATGCTTTGGTAGGAGTTTTGCATGCAGGTGATTCCAATTGATAGCTTGCAATCCCACAATGCAATAGGGTTGTCAAAGGTCATAAATCCATCGTTCTTTGTAATTTGAAGTTAAAGTATGTTCTGATTGTGTTTTGTGCTAATTAGATATAAAGTAAATCATCCTGATAGGTGTGTGATGTACCCCAGCAGTGGTATATGCAGGGGGGATTGGGATAGGGGGTTGGTCTATGCTCTTTTTGCTCAGTCAGGAGATTTGAGAAAAAGGTTAGGAAACCAGGAAAAGTTGATCAGATGGAACGTTAGAGGGGGAGGGGGAACAAGTCAGGTAATGTGTATCAGTTGGGGAATGGGAACTTTGTCCCCCATCCCTAGAATTTATGAGAGCTGTGCAATCCCACTTCACTCTAAGACTCCTGTTTCCCATTACTTATAGTTTACATCACATATGATCCCTCAGAGGAGTGAAATTATGCTGATCAAAGAAAAAGTGGATCATGAGTTTTGTAGATCGCTGAGTGAACCAGACAATTTCTCTACCCAAAGTCTGTATCATTAGAGCAGAGATATGTTACTTTCTCTGCTATGTTGAGACAGATTGAAGACATGATTGGAAAGTTCCAGATTGATGGTAGGGGGTACTTTTTGGCTCATGCTATGGCCTTTGATGCTTGCCTTGCAATGTGCCTCAATCTCATTATGTGTGACACAATTGCATGCTCATGGCTTTTCACTAGTCCTAAGTATGAGAAGTCCAAGCACACAGCGGTCAGGTGTTCGACCCTTGTTGTTGCCTTTAAGCAAATGTCTTTCCATGCAGCTTTGTGACGTTAGTCCACATGTTGATAGAAAACCTTGTCAGAATTGGTGTATCTATGCTGTGTTTATTTGTTCTGTGAAAGATCAAAGGAGCTTTGGTTGTGTTTCACTGCTTGAAGAAATGTTTCCTTCACTGCACCACCCCATTGATCCAGTAAGACTCCATACCAAATCCTTGGGAAAAAGATACCTCCCAGACCTCATACCAAAATTCTAGAAAGAGATACTCATTAAGACCTCTTCCCAAAGCCCGGATAAGAGATACCAGTTAAGACCTCATACCAAAGCCCTGTAAAGAGATACCAGTCAAGATTCCATATAAAACCCCTAGAAAGATACTATTTTGGACCCATACCAAATCCCTGGAAAGATACCATTCTAGACCCCAACCCAAACACTTGAAAATTTGAGATACCATTCTAGATCCCATACCAAACCCCTGGAAAGGGATACCAGTTAAGACCCCATACAAAACTCATGGAAAGAGATACCACTTAAGACCTCCCATACCCAACCTCTGGGAAGAAATGCCAGTCAAGACTCCATTCCAAACCTTTGAAAAGAGATATCAGTTTTAAAAGACCTCCACATCAAACCCCTGGGAAGAAATTCTATTCTAGACCTTGTATACCAAACCCTCAGAGAGAGAGGCCAGTTAAGACTCTATCCCAGACCTCTGGAAAGAGATACCATTAGAGACCCCATATTGAATCCACAGAGAAAGGCCAATAAAGGCCCCCACAGTTAACCTCTGGAGGGAAAAGCTAAAACAGACCCCCATAGCAAACCCCTGGACAGGTAGAAATAGATCATGACTGAGGAAAGCAACATTTCTTTATTGAGGGTCACCATTGTAAATGAGAGTGGTATGGAAAGTCAGTTTATTAAGACATTGTACTTGTGATCCAAAGAATACTGGTGCGATTCTGGCCTAATTTGTCTGGTATTTTCTTGAAAAAATGTATTAATACCTAATTGCCCTCTGTGCTCTCTCCATTGTGTTGTGAATTAATCTGTGAAGTAACTGAAGTCATTTAATAGGACTTGCGAGGTAATTTGACAATTAGGCTCATGAGGTGACTTGTCAGGTTTGTAAGGTCAAACATTGTTTATGGCTTGTGAAGTAATTTGTCAACCAGGTTTAAGAGGTATCTGGTCAGTGAGGTTTGTGAAGTAATTTGTCAGTTCGGCTTGTGAGGCAACTTGTCAACCAGGTTTATGAGGTAACTTGTCAATTAGGCTGTTGAGGTAACTTGTCAATTAGGCTGTTGAGGTAACTTGTCAATTAGGGATGTGAGTTAACATGTTATGAAGGTTTGTGCAGTAACTTGTCTTTAAGGCATATGACGAAACTTGTCATATAGAGGATTTTTCAGGTCATGTTGTAATGGTCCTGAAATTGCTTGTACTGCTATTTTGGACGTTAAAATTACTGCACACGCAACACGTACACTGTGTACACACAGTATCAGTCAAAGTGTACAATTTTTTTTTCCTTCTGTCAACCTAGAGAGTTTTCTTAACTAAACTGTTAGGGATGGATCGTACATAAGTGTACTACGTGCTGGCTTATGGTTAGGGTACATGTGTTGGGCTTAAATACTTTGTAGCGATCACATGGAAAGCTAATAGTCTATCGTGATATCTTTATTGCCCACAGGATATTGTAGCCGCACTGCACATTCTTGTATTTGACTGCAGAGTTCAATGTTTCTTCTGAAGAATTCCAGAAACCCATCTAGCTCTACATTTTATATTTGTTGGAAATTGATATAAAAATGTAGTAATTTTCCTTGATGATAATGCAACAAACATTCCTCATCATCAACAAAGCATTCTTTAAAAAAAAGGTACGATACATTTTAAACTTTGACCAATTCTTTTGTACACAGGGTCCACATTGTGCGTGATAAATTGATGTCCAGTGTGGGCTGGCTATGTTGTTGTCACATGTATTTGTGACTTCAGTGGAGAATCTCTTTAGGCATAGTATAATTGCAGTAGCTTGGAGGGATTGTCTATCACAGGGGTTTCCCTACCTTTTTGTCCTGGAGTACCATTTCACATTTGCGTGGTGCCACCAAGTACCACTGTACCAATATTCAACTATAATAGCGTTTATGCATTTATACCGATATGAAATAGCTGTCAGTGTACAGCCACTTCAGGCATGAAGCTAATACAGGTAATACCTCCATGCTTCAGGGATGCATGAGGAAGAATGAATTGATTGAATTATGGAGCTAATACACGTGATAAATAAGTGCACAATGGCCGATAACAAATAGCTGTCAGTGAAAAGTCGCTTGAGGGATGCATGGGAGAGAATAAAAAAAAATACAATAAAAAAAATTGAGCATGCTGTGTACCATGCTGCATACTACGGAGAAAGTCCAAGTCTACCACAGGTTGGGAACCCCAGGTCTATCGGATGTGTTTTATCGATCTGGACTGCACTATAAATCTACAGCCTGTTGTCCTACAAATAACAACGAAAATGACAACCATTAGCCCTGCAGCTCCTTAAGTTCTGAAGAAAAAGATCAATATTGTCCTATTGTACAGTGCTTGCTTTCCTATAAAATATTATTGAATTTGAAGGTAGAACCCTTGACTTGTAGGACCACCAGGTTGTCATGCCCATAAGCTGTTGGTCTGGAGGGCCGATGAGCTTTAGGTCTATAGGGATTTATTTGATAATGCAGGATTAGCATTTACACTAGAATTGTATCTGCTCACAATTTAGTAGTAAAAAGCAAGACTGGAAGCTGTTCGCATGCTGCTTCTGTGAGGTAGAATTATGAACACCTCTAAAATTTGTATTAATTCTCTTTTTGACTGTGTTCAGTGGATAATGAGGCAGGAGTTTGCTGATTTATACTTCTATTCTTTACTGTTACTGCCATTGAATATCCCTGTTGGATGTTCCAGTCACCACCAGTCTGTCAGGTATTCTCTTAACTACAGTAATGTTAACAAAATAGTACTGGTATTGAAAAAAAAATCTTAAATCACATTACATGGGATGTGTTTAGGGTAAAACTTTTTTCAGGGGCACTTTTAAAACATTTTGGGAAAAAATATTTCCTCAAAAAAAAAAAACTTTAGGGGTGCTATTTTGGAGTCCATAAGGGCTGTGCTTATCGTTTTTGCTGGCATTACTGAGGAGAGGAAGAGTGCAATTAAGTCATATTTGGCAGTTTTTTCACCCTTGACATCTTTTTTGAGACAACTTTGGCTTCTGCAAGAGTGAATCAATCATCTTGCACTTGTATTTTGTTCTGTAGATGTATTCATGGTGTTAGTCATTCTTGAAAGTTTTCTTATACCTATGCTGTGCAACTCAGTCTTCATGATGGCAAAGCAAGCCTTGAAATAAGCAGTATGCTATTTGTTTGTTAGATCATTTTACATTCCTTAATTTAAGAGGGCATGTGCTGGCATACAAAACTCCTACAGTAATTTGATTCTATTTGTCTTGTGATGATTTGAAGTCATGGTATTGTATTCATTCAAGAGGTCATCCATTAAACTTTCCAGCAGTACTATAATAGTGCATTTGATTTATAGAAAGCTACAGTACTGGTTTGAACATTTTGAAAATTTTGATTGTTGCTTTTTCAAATAGCGTAGAGCAAGTGATAGCGTCAGTCATCTCTGATAAGGAAATCCCTCCCAATTTAATTTCCATGGTGTATCTCTTGTGTATAAAGAGGAAACTCTTTTTCAGTATTATTATCAGTTTTGTTGAAGTTTGTTGATTGTGAGCTGTTAAAACCATTTTGGTTGACAAGGTACTGTAGTTTTCTTGGTAAATTTAGAGACTGCCAAGCAGGATTGTGGAGAAGTCTTTGGAGTAATGTGAATTCAATGTCTGGAAGCGACTCATGAAGTACCCTATGCCAAGTTGATCGTGGATGAACTGTGGCTAGTTGGTGGGCTCTGTTTTGAGTAGTGTTCTCTGAATCAATTGATAGGTGTACATGCATTGCTCTCAGTCTTGCTCCTTAGGCATTTAACATCCATATGTGACAGAAGAGAGTGCAATCCTAGTCTTCCCATAGTCATTTTGACAAAGTATAAAGGGGTGCATGACTCTTCCTCAGCACCATAGCTCAACAGCTGTAACCATAGCAGCTTCAAATGAATTGAGACTTGAATCAGACGACACACAAATTGGATGGCCAGAAAGCTGTTTTATTGTTTGAAATAAACTTGGGTGGGGCTGAGATGACCCAGCGGGAGACATGTTCAGAAGCACTAGTTTACTTCAGCAATTTTCTGACAGCTGTACCACTTTTTGCAGGGGCAAATGGTAAGAAGGGATATAACCGTGTAGTTTCTTCAGGTGTTCTGTTGTGTCAAGGTCTATAGTGCATATATGCAAATTTCCTATGAACACACACTTATAATAGAGGGGTTTAGGCTAGAATCAAGTTTTGACATGTTAGAGGGATAGTACTCACTGGAATCATTCTGGTGAAACTTACATTGAAATCTGATGTAAGGTTCTCAAGATATCAGCAGATGAAGTTAACATTAACACATTTCCAACTCCAAGTGAACTTGAAGCAAGCACATGTGACATATAACCTCACGTTAATGAGCTCTCTTCTGGTCTTTACAACCAGTTTTTTCCTCCATAAGTTCATGTTATGGGAATGTGGACGTATGATAGGCATGGGAATTTTGCAAACTTCAGAGTCCTTATGGAAAGCTCATATCCCTGTTAACTTCAAGGTCAAAACAACAGACTGAAAAACAAAGAAAATAAAGCATTGCTAATCAGGGTGAATGGATGACGTAAACCCAGCTTGCTTCAAGCTACCTTTTAGTCCAAATGTGGTGACTTCATACTGATATCCTGAGAGCTACAGTCAGAACTGAGTAGGAATTTGACATATCAGAAATAATTTTCTGCTTAAACACTTCCTTAGAGGGAAAATGTGATAAATCTAGAAACAGGCTGAAATTTTTGTGTGGTCCTAGAGGGCCTTGGATTGTGGGACTTCGTTCTTGAAAAATTTTCATACAGTTTGGAGAGTCTTCCACTGTTACTATACTGGAATTCATGTTGTTACATACGTCCATAATACATAACTGTTGTCTCTAGAAAAAGCTTTATAATTTGTCGTAAAGTTTTTATAGTCACTAGAGTTTAGTTTCAATTGGTGCTTATGATTTGGTAGTAGTAATGCTTCAGTTTCTTCTTCAAATGTAGTGACTGTAAGACACCTATTGATTCTTTTGTTAATTAGTTTCAGAATTGAATAGAATTTAGAATACATGAATTGGCTCTTTTTCCAAAATTTACTACTGAAATTTGTAAGTTGAAGCGTAAAACCCCATCTAACTAACTACGTAATGTAGAAACAAATGTCACAGACAGATGGAACATCCACAATACCAAGCATCTTTGTGAATTGTATTAGTGTTTAGGGTATGTCAGTGTTGTGGTCTCATGGACCTTCAGGGTCGTGGATGTTTGTTTCAATGGGCCCTGCTCTTGTAAAGATGTACATGTATAGTTTCCAACGTATTGTAGGTCCATGACAGCCTAAAGACAGGTACTAAACTGTAAATCATTGCTTTGGCAAATAACAGTCAGCTGTAACTTGTGACAATAAGCCTTTTCACAGTCTAGACTGCACCTGTGTTTACATCCTGAAAAACAGGTGATAAACAATGACACTGCCATACCTACAACTTGCACAAAAAAGTGAATTTATTTTAAAAGATGTTCAAACATCTGTTTTGGAACCAAACGGAAGTAAACAGAGGGTTGCCTGTGCTTTTGTTTATTGAACATCATAAACATTGTCTTTTTGGGTAAACAAAATTGTCTTATAGCCTAGCTGTCACGAGTTACATGTTTTTTCCATTCTGTGTATGCTGAGTGCAGTTCGTTTACTTCCTTTGTATTCCACAATTCCTCGCACAGTTGAAATGTGAAAAGGCTTATAGCCATATCTTGAAAACAGAGCTCAGTAAGATGGTGCTCTTTGTTTTATGATATGCATGTTCTCAGAAGGTAGGATCTCCATCAATCCCACCCCACCCCCACCCTGATTTGAGTATGTACCCCTTAATTACCAGCAATCAAGACCCAGTCCAGTGGAAGGGAGCCCTCACTTAGGACACTCATGACATCATTCCTTCTTCGCTGCATGTCAGACATGAGAGACTTAACGAGTGGGAGGGGGAAATCTTCACTGCATGTCAGACATGAGAGACTTAACGAGTGGGAGGGGGAAATTGCTCCTTTAATTTCTACAGGGTTATTTTTTTATTGTGACTTTGAGAATCTACTATCAGATGTCAAATGGTTGAGTACATGAAACAGTGTTATATTTATAAATGGGGGCTTAGTCTAAGTGACTGCCCTGATTTACCCCTCCTCACACCTCAATTGATCATAACAGCTAACATGGTAGTAATACATAACAGGACTTATCTCTCCATTTCCAATTTAAAATTGTTTTGTTAAAAGTGGATATTAGATCATGTGACAGACAGTCTGCTCTCAGGGTCTAGGCCATCTTGGAAATCCAGAAAAAACCTGGAAAGCAGGTTTTCCTTTTTTCAGTCAGGAAACAAACCTAAAGGAATTTTAGAGGAATGTCTTAAATCAGAGAAAAGTCGTGAAATTTAGCTGTGACAGTTTTTCTCGTGTCCAGCATATCACTAACTGGTATAACTGCTGTAACACTAATTGG
>WURT03257013.1:0-15736 GCA_009936505.3 Holothuria glaberrima | reverse complement strand
AATAATCTTTCTGGAAGTTTTAATATTGATCAGGGAAAGCTCAGGAAATACTCTTTGTGTCAAATAATCAGAATCCTGGACGTTGCGGTAACTATTCTCTGTTGGTAAGATTTAAAAAAGACTGCTCTGGGATTTTAATTCATCACGTTTTACCTTCCTGTCACTAATGGGCCCACCCTCTAAACAACTGCTGACTCAGTGATTTCTGTAAGGGGAGTTCTTCGTTTTGCACAATTTTCCACTTGCATGTGAAACCAGTCCTACTTGTTAGGTGTTTCAAGTCTTTGTTCCATGCTTACTACGTGTTATTGCTAGCATAAACTAAATGGGACTCTTCAAACCTGCAAAATATGCTGGATGAGCTTTTAAGAAGTAGCTCTTCTTAATGAGCCCTTAAGTGGTGCCTCTTGAGAGGAGTAAATTTGCAATACTGCTGGATTTGTAAGGGTATACATTAACAAACACTATTTGTCATTGTTTCTCTTGCCCAAATTTTACACATGATGCACCTCATGGGGTGGGGGGGGGGTTGTCCCCAGATACTGACCACATTTCAAATGGCTGTAAGGTCAACTAGTCGAAGCATGATGGAGTATGCTGTGATGGAAACACAGCCATGAAGCTTAATTTCTCTAGTAAAATCAAGTTTTATTTTAATTGCAAACATTGAAAAGTTGTCACTAAAAATTTGCTTTTAAATTGATTTGCATGAGCCTAAGCTGTTGCAATACCAGTGGTCGTAAATGTGAAAGAAAATTTGACATCTCTTAAAGTTTTCTGTTGAATAGAAATACATGAGTCCCTCAAAACCAACTTTCTCATAAGAAGATGTACCTGGAGGGGTGTTACTAGTGAGGGGGAGGGGGTGAGATGGCTTTGAATAAACTCCTATTTTCAACCCTGCTTAAGTGTTGCTAGCATTGTAAATGTTCTCCCCTACACCCTTAGCTGGGGATCACCTTGCAGGGATTCCATGGAAGTCTCCATTTTTGGGATCCTCTTTTGGAAGTACTACCTACACCCTGATCTGACCTGATCTCCTGACCTGGGTATAGAAATTGTCAAGTGTGGTGAGTAGTTGGCATGTATGGTACATTTGATGAAACTAGGGGAATACAGTCACATGAATTGTGCTCAGCTATCTAGTTAGGCTGACTCTGGAATAAAGCCATTTGCAGTGCTAGGTGATTCTAGTCAGACAAGCCTTATAGAATATACAGGGGTGGTGCCAGCGAAGGGGTAGGGTCAGGGAGGGCCATGGCCTCCTTTTGGAGGAGGCTGCTCCTATATTGAGGAATTTTTTCATTTTTGCCTGGAAGCCTTAACCTGCTCTGATGAGCTGCTTGATGTTACTCTTAGGAAGGGCACATTCTTCAGTAAAAACACCCAATTTTTCAATTTTTTGTCAGTAAAAATCCAAAATTTGTTAACACTTCTTCAATAAAACCCCCAAATTTTGAAATTTTTGTAAATAGAATACAAAACATTTTCAGAGTGCTTTGTGTGGAAAATTTTACATGCCACTTCCTTTCGGTAAACGGTTGCCTTTGTTGGGGCTTTGGGTTGCTGGCTCCTGATGCGCAAATCCTGGTGCCACTCATAGGAACCTACAATGATTTCAGTTCCTTGGCAGTCCCAACAGACAGGTTTGGATAATCTCAACCTTGACATTCTCAGGTGGGTTTCTGAGGTACCAGTGATATGTATCAGTGATATTTTTCTTTTCATCAGAATTGAATTTGTGAATTTCAAAAATATCTTATTGTGGTTGATATTGTATGACTGTTCTTTTTCAATTTTTCTTTCATCTTTTTGATTTATTCATGCTTTGATCTTTAGTATTTTGGTGTAAATGTTTTAACTATTATCTTTCTCTTATTACAGTTGGGAAGAGTAAGAAAGACAATGGGATCAAGGAATCAACAGAGAGTAGCACGGTTGATGATGAAGATACTAAGTGTAAGCAACATCTTTTTCACTTTTGGAAAATAAACTGGTTCTCACTGCCTGAAAAAAAATGATTGAAAATGTATTTAATCTTTAATCCCTGGGAAAATCATGCTTTTCATAAAAATGACACAAGTCATGAAACAGTCATGCAGTTTTGGAAAGTCAAACTCTTTATGAAGGCATGTGTGATGCATATATTAACCCAGCTTTTCTTTGAAAAACTATTGAATGGATTTTGTATAATTAAGCTCTGACAAGATCAAAGAAAATTATGAAATTGTGTTGTCTTTAAAGGGAAAGGGCAGATGCCCCAAATTTAGTTGGAGACATCAACTAGCTTTTACAAATTTTTCTTATTTCCTTTACAAATATCTTGAATGATTATCCATACAGAAAGATTTCATGTAAAAGGTATTAAAACTAAGTAGTTATTTTGCACAAATTGAATAATTCAGTTACAAAAGTACTGTCACATGATTTTAAGAGAGCCATTCATGAATTACAATACTGGGATACACTTATTTAAATTGGGTGATTGCATTTTCCCTTTAAGGTGCAAATTAACCCTGTACATTGTTCATTTATATAAAGGTTCTGGGCAGACAGCTAAACTAGATAAGAATAAAATGTGCTGGTTGTATACTGGTACATATCCTCAATTACAAACTACTTAAGGTCATATTGTTTGTTTGCAATGTGTTTCATATCAAACAATTATACAGTTTTCATATTCACAGATGTTTAATTAATCTGTTCTCTTTCTTTGTTCACAGCCAAGAAACAAGAAATCCTCAAACTTACAGAAAATCTCTTAGACTCTATTAAGAATGGAGATTTTGATGCATATGCGTAAGAAAAATTCCAAAACTACAGTTTTGCCTTTTCCTTTCTCTTTTAATTTCCAATTTTTCATCCAACCTCCTCACCAGCACCCCTAAACTACCATGGCCCCTAATCTGCCACCCCTACTATTTGATGGTTCCATCCATAAGAATATTCCTCCACAGCCAAGTATTTCCCTATGGTATAAACACATATCAAATTCATGCTGAACATCCACTCTTTTAAAGTATGCCATAAGTTAAAAGTACAAAATTTTTGTTCTAGAAATTGAAAAATGAAATTCAGTGGTCACATTTCCTATCATCACAGGACATTTCTGTGCAATAGCATGAACTGCTTGTCAAGAGTGTTGGGGGGGGGGGGGACATGACCTTCACCAAAACTAAGTCAAGCAAAATTTGTGAAGGTCTGCAAAGTTGGGATCTGTCAAAAATTTGGATTCCATGTGATCTGTAGAACAGTTTAATTCCTTAAATAGCTGTTTCCATCACTGTCATTTTTTATGTCATTGCATCAGCTGTATTGCTGAGTATTAAATGAAACGTGTGCCTGCTATTTTAGTGTTAATAGAGGTTTGGAAGAAAGTATTGGGAGGGGGAACAAATGATATAATATCACCTTCCCTGTCAGAAGTGGTCAAGAGGACATCCCTCCCTGTTGGCATCTATGTTTCGTGCTGCAATATACAATGCTGAGGTTCATTCATGTTCAAATGTTAGATAACAGACTCATATGGAATGTTATCCATAATATATCAGCACCTAAATTTACTATTTCTTAATAGATTGGGAGCCGTACTCAGGTGTACAGGCAATCATAACTCACTCTCATTAAGCTTGTTTCAGTGCATAACACCCTCTTCAAATGTCTCCATAGATTTTTAACAACATACACCTCAGTTGAACACAAAGTTACACTTGGCTAAACATGGAAGCATCCAAGGGAGTCTAATCTGCTCTTAGTCTGCCTTAACAATCCTATCATTGCCCATTTATCTTTTCTGTTGATAAAAGGCAGTGGCCGGATTGTTAAGGCAGAATTTTCTATACTGATGGGAAATAGATATTTGTGTTTCAAGTTACCAACCTCTGCAAGAAACTTTCTTGTTATTTGAGACTAAATTACCTTCAAAGCAGTTAAAGGATTTAATGAATCATTCCATACTTTTCAGCTGCATACCGCTGGCATTTAGAGGCAAGGGTTGTGTTTTTAATTTTGTGGGAGTTATGAAAAGTGAGAACTCTTAGTTTTGAAGACTACACTCTATCCTGTCATTCAGCCTCGTACAAAGGAATGTTAAAATTATTTTTCATTACTTGTCCATTTGGGCAAGCTTTTCTGTAAATCTACATGTCAGCGTGAAATTCTTCTTTTAGAGTTTTAATCTGTATCATAGCATTCAAACTCTTTTGTGGTTAAGACTTCGCTGGGACTGTTGCCCGGCAGGTGTGATATTGAGCAGTGCACTTGCCCAAGTGATTTTGTTAAGCCCCAGGATGTCGGGCAGGGCATATTGTGGAAGCCTGCTGTCATCTCATTTGGGAAAGAGGGCAACAGGAGAGGACCCTGATAGAGGGAGGGGCAATTGCCCCATCCCGTTCTGATTCAGTTCATCTTCCTCCTCTCCCCTTCCTCAAGGCATTTTCTGTTCAGAGGGATCACAGCAATGGCTAAATAAAGATGTACAGCATGCATGCGTAGATAATAACGCTCAGGTTTACAGTACCTGTGGTTTGAAAAAGTAACAGACTTATTTTCACTTTCCATGGGCTAACAGTTTTCATATTTTTGCTGAAGGAATTAAATATCTATTTCATACTTTCACCATACATAGCCTGTTTTTTGATAATCCATGTTTCTTTATTTTTTTCAGAAAATTATGTGACCCCCATCTTACCTGCTTTGAAAAGGAAAGCTGTGGTATGCTTGTAGAAGGACTAGATTTTCACAAATTTTACTTTGACACAAGTAAGTATTAACTTGAAACCTTAGTGTTCATTTCCAGTGTTTTTAGAAATTAGTCATTTTTTCATCATTTTCACAAATGTACATAACCTATAGGGGAGGTGGAAGTGGGTCAAAGTCCATATATATTATTTCAAAAAAATTGTGAATGAGGATTCTTGGCCTGTAAACCATTTTTGCCTTTTTGCAAAGCTTTAGTAGGGGGAAGTGATATGAAGAAATGGTATGTGTTGTACACTTGTTAGAATGATAAAAATATAGATGTCCTGTCATGTCTTGTGAACTCTGATCTAGTGGCTACTCTTACCCCCTCACCCCTCCTCAAATAGAGAACAAGAATGCAGTGAAGAAATGCATAAGTGGAACTATGAAGTAAATGTGGTTATTGGAAATTTGCTGGTTGCAAATATTTGGCGGAGAATTTACATTGACCGTAAGTTTTCATAACAGAACATCTGCATTTCAGCTGGGAGGGGGGAGTTGGGAGGGGAAGTTGGGTGGGGTTGGGAAGGCAGTGTCCAGCCCCTGGCTGAGTCTTACAAAACTGAAAAAGATTGGACCTGGTGCAAGGCATAGAAGATGAAACCAGGAGTAATGAGATACATTGTGTGAGTTTGAGTGGTGAGGGCCCCAATGGCTGCCAGGCTCGATCATGTTATCCTAGTGGACTTGAGTACTTTTAGGAATTAAAAAGCAATTGAGGCGAATCCTTGTGTAACATGTTTAGACATGTCACTGACCTGTGCAAAATGCTACGTAGGAATGAAGCACACTGTCTATGTATAGAAGCATTTCAATCCAGCTGAATATTCCTTCGAAGTCCAAAGGATAGTTTCATCTTTTTCTCTTAGATTATTACTAATATTCCTTGGTCATTCCTGGTATCCTTGGATGTTGCCATTTACTGACAAATGCCAAACTTTGCTAATACAAATCCCATATGTATGAGCTATAGCATGCATCATTACCTGTTTAGATATTTATGGAGGCATGCACTGGATGTGTGGTCCAGCCTATCTGGGCAGATGTTGACAAAAACATGATGTTCAGGCCAACTCTTCAAAGAAATCTCACTAGAGTTTTCTCATTTTCTCAAACTCTGGCCTAAATGTACCTTAGGAGACCCTGGAGTAGTAGTTTTAAAAATGTCAATTTGTATTGGGCTTCTTTTCCAAATGAATTTTCTCTTTTTAAGTCTGAATGCATACATAGAGAGATGTTTTCTGGGTATTGTGAGTCAGGAGCTCTCTGTGCATTTCACTTCATTATGTAAATTCCTTGTGGTACAAGCAGTGACATACTTTCATGTCATGAACCTGAGAATAGATTTCAGGCATATCTAAATTGTTTGGATTTGACAATGAAGAGCATTTCAAAGTCAGCCTACCAACAGTTAATCCACTTAAGCAATTATCATAATCGTTCTATAAACTAAACTGCTGTCAGTCAGCCCTTGAAGATGCCTGCAGTTAGAGTCATGTCACTATTACCAGTTGAGAACATATTTTAAAGGGGCTTATTGAGTTGGTTCACAAAAATTCATGATTTTTTTCACACCTGTTGAGATCTACTCACATGGTAAATAATCAAATTAAGAGATTCTGCACATCTGACTCACAACAGAAATGACAATGATAGGGTAATTAATGATTAAAATCATTTATTACAACTTTGTGAACAGACACTTTTGACCATTATGTAGTAGTCAGATGCAATCCCTTTCCACAAAAACAATACAATTTCTCACATTTTCAGACTCTGTAGGAAGTGAAAGATGAGTAGTGAGGCTAATTAGAAGCATTGTCATGCAATGATTTCCTTCAAACTGGTCACAAAAATAATCGATGTCAACTCAATGAGCCCCTTTAAATCTCTCAATGTTATGGACTATGTTATTGAAAAATCAAAAAAATTGAAAATGTGATATGTATTGTTTCACAGTGTCAGGTAATATTTAGGTCACTCAAGATCCTCCAATCACAGCTTTCCACAACCTGCTGCTTTCCTTACCCTATTTCCCTTCTCCTAACAAAGCAATGTAAATATTGTTCAGTTAAATATAATACTTAACACCACTGTTAATTCTTATAGTACTAATGGTAGGTTTTGCTCAATATTTTCATTCCTAAATTTTCTCATGCATGATTGTTACAGAGGTTCAAAAATGAAACATCGGTCAAACTCACTTCACAGTTTCATTTCTTCATGCTTCCGTAAACTCTCTGCTGACCTGTTATAAACTACAATTACTGGCTTAATTTGATGATTTGGTACTTGTGCTCACAGGTTTAAAAGTTAAGTATGGATGCTAATGCAACATTTTGCGCTCAATCATGAGCAAAAATTGTACTGACACTGGTACATGCATTTGCAAGTTAAGAGTACACTTGTAACTCATGATGTTGTTAGTACTCACCTCGCCTCACAACTTGTACTTGGGCATTGTACTCACACTACAAGTCTGGCTTGTACTCACACTATGAGTCATGTTTGTACTCATACTTATGATATATTCACACTACAAGTCTGCTTGTACTCATACTCATGACATTGTACTCACACTTCAAGGCTTGCTTGTACTTTTACTCATGACAATGTATGCACTCTACAAATCTGACTTTTACTTAAAATCATGACATTGTACTCATGTTACAAGTCATGTTTGTACTCATACTTGTGACATAATATTCACACTACAAGTTTGGCCTTTACTCATACTCATGACATTGCACTCACACTAGTTACAAGTCATGTTTGTACTCATACTATGACATTATATTCACACTTGAGGTCTGAAGTCTCATGACTTTGTACTCACACTTCAAGTCTGGTTTGTACTCATTCTCATGACATTGTACTCACATTACAAGTCTATTAATTTGTATTTTGTAGTCTTGAAGAAGAATTGCAGGACAGCTAATACCACCATCCTAAATCCCTACATCCATCTACTTGGAGATGATGCAGCATCCATTGCTTATGTCAGACTCAACCAGTACATTGACAAGTAAGTATAGAACTCAGGATTGTCTCACCCATCTTATTGCCTTTATATCTTTTGATTAGTTCACTATCCTTGAATCTTTTTCCTACAGAATGGTTCAAAGTTTCACATCTCCTGTTGATTCCTGTCTTGCAGGAAAAATGCATTTGAAGTTCCCCAAGTTTTTATCTTTTCATTGCCTGATATCAGAGTAAAAGTTCCTGTTACCTACCTGTTACATAGCAGGGTGTCCCCTGGGTTTTGGAAAGTGTGAGGTGGTATTAGTCCATGGGGATAATATGGTGCTGGCTTTGGCACCAACAGTGAGGTTGTACTATCAATATTTCTATAGCTGTTACAGTATGGGTGGCAGTTACAGAAAAGTTGTGTGATGTAGAAGCTAAAAACTGTAAGGTGGTTACCTCATAAAAAGAATGCAAGGGGAAACCCTGACATTGCTATGATGCCTGTTGATCAGATTAAATATTCTTCTTACCACTCTTATTGTTTTTTGGGTGATAATCATATTTTAAATTTCTTTTTCCCCATTTCTTATTTTTAAGCCTGTTAATGAGACTTAAAGATTCCTTCAACCCTGTCCTCATTTCTGACAATAAGTTCAGTTCTCCTGACTCCTACCATCGCCCTCATGCCTGTTGAGTTAAAGTTACCCCTACCCCTTTGATCATCCTAATGAGTAATTATTAAATAAAAGTTCTCCAAACTTTACACTTTTGATTCCCTTCATGCCTGATGATCAGATGGAAAGTTTCCCAACCTCTTCAGTTGTTCTTGTAACTAATTATCAAGTATGAAACCCCTACATACCTGATGCTCTTTCTAAAAGTTCTCCTTACCCCTTTGCCCTCATACCTCATGTTCATTTTAAAACTTCCTGTTACCTTGTACATCTTCATTCCTAGTGATGAGATAAAAAGTTCCCAGACCTCTTTGTCTCCATGTCTGATTATCTAATCATGCTTCATTTGGTTTGCTCCTCGTAGGAGTGGTATTGCTGTCACTGAACGTTGCGAAGAGACCCGTGTCTGGCAACGCAAAGACGGCAAATGGCAGAATGTTCACTTTCATCGATCCCATAATGGAGGACAGTAAGGTGCAGCAAGAGAATCATTTTGAGGAACAAAATGCAAAGTTGTTTAAAGACTGGCGGAATCAGACTGGCTGGTTTAAAATAAAACCAGAGAAGGCGACTTATTTTAGAAGGTTTTCTTCAGTCAGTCAGCTTAAGTTATCAGAAAGCATTGATTCTGGTCTGAGATGCTCGCTGGCCTGGTCAGAGCAGTTTTGTCACGGAAACATAGAAAGAGCTATCAGAAAGTTTGGCCTCTGATGTAGGCTATTGGTGAATGGGGTAAAGAAGTGCCATTTTTGTTCATATAAACATAAATATACCATGTTTCTATTTGTTTATCATTTGTCTAATAAAGTATGTGCCATTTAACATTAAAGTATGTATCCCGTATGTATCTTAAAATTATTGACACAGTGTAAAATCAATGGAAAGTAGCTTTATTTCTGCATGTCATGTGTTTTGTAGTAATATGTGGAACAATATTAAAACAGGGAACAGGTCAATCAAATATTGATCGTCTTTTATGATTCAAAGGAGCCGCCAATGTTTGTTAAGAGAATTATGTACTCAGCGTGACTTTATCAGATGCAAAGCTACATGAGGGATTGCCATTGTGTTGTTGTAATGTATTGGAGTATTCCATTTGTGGTAACAGGTAGACTTTCCATGCTTTGTGGTGTATATAGTAAATAAAGTGACACTTTTGTATAACTTTGCACAAGTGGGAACTCATGATTCAAATACATACTGATCTTATATGGCCATTTTGTGATTAATAGGTTGGGCCAATTGTAGGGGCTATTGAATATTCATAATGACCTTCACATGTTTATGAATATCCATTACTGACAGGGTCTGTTAAATAATCATAACATGCCCTATTATCATGGGTAAAGCAGATTCACCATAGTTTATAGAATTCATATGGATTTGTAAACATGGCAAATTTGTTGGTATAATTTTTTTGGCCTTCCATTATTGTTCATATGAACTTTCTTTCCAAGGTTATTAAAATTTTGAAAAATTTGAATCTAATGCTCTTACTGGAGGAAAAAAGATGCATATAGAAGTATAAGAAGATTGTTTGATGACAAAATGAAAGATTTTGTGTGTCCTGGAGACATCAGAAGTTATAAGCTTGAAAAAGCTTCTTTATATTAATTGATATGTAGTTTTTTCCATTTCAAGTTTAGATCATTTATGGCAGAATGTCTGCACTATTGAGTGGAATAGTAAGTTTGCAGTTGCCTTACAAACAGCAATGTACACATTTTCAGAAGACTGTTTGGTGAGAGAAGGTTTGATGAGGAAACCATCTACTTTTCTTCATAAATGTTTTTTCTGTGTAATTATATATAAATCTGTTGAAATTTGCACAAAAATTATTTCTCAAGTTTGAAAAATGCCATTTCAGTTCAATTTTAGCAAAATTGATGGTCGATCATTCTTCGAAATATGTATAACCTGTACTAGATACATGAACTGATATGTAGTTGAGGTTTTTGAAGTATTCTATGTATTAAATACGATGTAAAAGCTGCTGTAATGTCTTGCACAGGTGAAAGTATGGTAGCTGTTATAGTCTATAAATGATAGATACAACACTGTTGTTGATAATTATTGTTATTCCAGTTATAAGGACAACAAAATATCCTTATGCTAATAGGTTCACCTATGTTATTGTTGATTGGTTATTATTTCATTATCTATACCAGAACATATTCTGAAGCTGATAGATGTAACATTATTGTCTATACTGCTATTTTTATTACCGTAATGTATACTTCAACATTCGTTGATGCCGATAGATTCAAAACCTTTTGTTTATGCTCATGTTATTTCAGTATTACACAATGCATCATATTCTGAAGCTGATAGATCCAACATTATTGTCAACTGCTCTTGTTATTTCAGTGATGTATACTTCAACATTTGTTGATGCTGATAGATTCAACACCTTTTGTTGATGCCTATGTTGCTATTTCAGAATCACAACACCTATTCTGATGCTGATAATTTCAACAATGTTATTGTTGACCACTATTATTGTAACAGTAAGGTATGATTCAAGATACGTTGATGCAAATAGATTCAACACCTTTTGTTGACGTCTGTGCTATTTCAGTAACACAACACATTATATTCTGAAGCTAATAGATTTAACAATGTTATTGTCGACAACTATTGTCATTACAGTAATGTATATTTCATCACTGAAATATGTTGATGCTGATAGATTCATTACCTTTTGTTGATGTCTGTATGCTACTTCAGTAACACAACACATATTTTGAAGCTGACAGATTTAATAATGTTATTGCAGACCACTTGTTTTTACACTAATGTATTTTACAAAGTATGTGATGCTGATAGATTCAACACCTTTTGTTGATGCCTTTGTTATTTCAGGAAAACAACACATCATATTCTGATGCTGATAGATTCAACAATGTTTATTGACCATGACTATTGTTATTTCACTAATAGATTCAAAACGTTTTGTTGTTGCCAACATTTTTTCAGTAAAACAACACATTATATTCTGCAGCTCATAGATTCAACAACGTAATTGCCCATGGCTATTGTTTTCTCACTAATAAATACTTCAACATACTCTGATGCTGATAGATTTAACACCATTTCTTGGTGCCTTTGTTATTTCAGGAAAACAACACATCATATTCTGATGCTGATAGATTCAACAATGTTTATTGACCATGACTATTGTTATTTCACTAATAGATTCAAAACGTTTTGTTGTTGCCAACATTTTTTCAGTAAAACAACACATTATATTCTGCAGCTCATAGATTCAACAATGTAATTGCCCATGGCTATTGTTTTCTCACTAATAAATACTTCAACATACTCTGATGCTGATAGATTTAACACCTTTTTCTTGGTGCCTATCTTATTTCAGGAAAACAACACGTCATAATCTGATGCTGACAGATTCAGCAATGCTATTGTCCGTGACTATTGTTATTTCACTAATATATGCTTCAACATACTCTTCTAATGCTGATAGATTCAACTTGGTGTCTGTGTTATTTCAGTAGAACATCTCAGTTGAGTCTAATGCTGCTAAATTCAGCACTGTTTTTATGGATAATTATTATTTCAGTAGTAAATAATGCAACATACTGATAACTGATAGTTTCAACACAATGTTGGTGAAGTGTTATTTTGTTCTGTTGATGGCATCTTGTTGACATTTCATGCATATAATGCTTATGTTGATTATAACTACTTACTGCTACTATATGGTGTTGATCTTAATAATCTACTCATTTGGTGGCAGCTGTTTAGAATCAGGGCTCCCCGTTTGTCCATTTTTGCAGCCAAATTTGGCCATTTTCACGTTAAAAAATGGCTATTCAAGTACAAAAAGTCGTCACAGGTGGATTTTTATCCTTGGCTATTGTGATTGATGTAGCTGTGGCAGATATTGAATTTGACTGCATTTTTCGGAAGTATTTTATGGAGAGTTTGGTCGTAAGCAGCCCAAGTGCATCAACATAATCATAATTATATGTGATAAGTATTATAATCATGTTGTGTTGGTACCAATTTACTGAAATAGTGCAATTTCATTTTTGCTGAGAGGTCATGCCCTCTGATCAGCCGGACCTTCCCCTTGCCTAGCAACACATTCACTGGTACATCACAGGTTAATGACTTGGAATGCTCTCACAGAAATATGAAATAAGACACAAAGGCTCTGTTCCATATTAGAAAAGAGCGTTATGAGTTTACCAAAATACATTTCCCTATCTCTCTTAAATACTGTAGTTCATTTAGGGTGAAAATGGTGTGTTTTGTTTTGTCTTCTTGCACCATGTGCAGTGGTAAGGCTGATTGTAACATAACTTCTTCAGCTAATAGACCAGTCTCCTGAATGATGAAAGCTTTGGTGATCTTCTATGCCTGGGATTTGAGAAATTTTAGGGGTTAGGGCCAAGTTACCATTCCCCTTACCTCCTTTTCCTTTTCTTAGTTATCAGTGGTTTCTTAGGGAGCACCGGGGATGGGGGCTTTTGCGCCTTTCCCTACCCCCATCCTTCCTTGTGCTCCTCTCTGATCAATTACATTTTCTTACTGAATGCTTTGTCAGTAGGTGTTATAAGGAACCATATCAATACTTATTGACATTATTATCAAACTGACTTGTATGTCTGGTCAAACATTAACACATCCATCAATGACAGCTCAGTATCATATTATCCTTTTTCATTTCTCATTTCTATTTTTTTACTGTTTGGCTTGCAAAAGTTCATTGTATATTATTCTTTAACTTTAACTATCATGATGTGGTCCACTATGTGAACCATTTGAAAGTGAGGGAGCTTTTACCCCAGATTCAGATCTGATCTTGTGTTCAAGATCATTATCCTGTGCTTGAGATAAAAAATGTATTGCAAATGCTCAAATTTGGATCAGATCTTCTGCTTTTCATCCTAGGAGGAGATTGGGAGAGAAGAACAGGAAGAGAAAATCACCAGATCAAGCTTACTTGTTCATATCACACTTTTGCATATCACCCTAATCATGCTGACAATAATCCATAGCGATCATACTTGATTGCATAAGTATGCAGGACTACTGTAGTGAAAGTTTGGGGCTGTGGGTTGGGGGAGGCTGCTTAGCACTGCAAGTAATTTTAATGCAGTAGATGAGGTGCTGCTGGTGCCCCCCCCCCCCCCACCATTGATGCCTATGCTTGGTGTTACAATTGGTAAAGTATCAGACTACAAGACACGTGAATGAGACAGGATCAATGCATGTTTGTGATTCGTTGGTAGTATGATCATCTGATGAGATCATGTGATCAGACCCTTGTTGGGTGTAATGTAACAGCTACCCCTGTGGCTGCATTGCTATTTATGAGTTTCAAGATGAACTATTGCTCTGAAAGGTCCTATTCTGTAATTCAACTGTCAGTGGGAATTGTTTTTGGTGCTCTTGTCCATTCATAACTGCAGACAGGTGATACTGTAAAATGGGATAATTTTTTATTTTCTGTGCATTTATACTTATTTTATGTAACAACATGTTTTTGTTACCCCCCCCCCCCCCATGTTGGTGAATGCATGGAGGGCATTTATCATTGGGACATTTTGTAACCACATACATGTGTGCTGCTGTGTTTATAAAGTAGGTTGTGCTCACATAGTTCTTAACTTTGAAAGATTGGTAAGTTTGTAAGCATGCATGTACACCTGTGTCTATCACAGTGGTGTGTGGGAGGGGGGTGGGGAGGAAAGTTTTCTTGCGGATTGCAGCTGACCATTTGTTGGTCCAATAACAAACATTGATAAAAACAATAAAAGAGAACATCGCATGCATAGTCCACTAAAGTTAGGATCTTTGGGGGTCACCTCCCTGTCCTCCTCCTTCACCCTCTGAAGTCCTGTGTAAGCCACTGGTCTATTCTTTCAACTTGGGGGGCTTCCATTGCTGTTATTCCCATGACCTGTGTCAGGGTCGTTGAGTGGCAGTCACAGGTCATGGGAATGACAGTCTAGTCTAGCTGCTGTGCACCAATGTTTCACAGGTGCATGGGTTCGAATCCCGCTCGATGTACGTGGGTTTTTCTCCCGGTACTCCAGCTTTCCTCCCACTTGGCATAGGCTTGCCTCTAAAATTGGTTGCCCAGCCGATGAAGTCGGTTGCACGCCAGACTGAAGCACCTTCGGGTGAACCAGTTAACTAGCCGACATTGCTTTTGACCTATGCCAATATTTTGAAAGAAATATTGTTTTAAGCTTTCAAACATTTACTGTCAACCCTGCCAACTTTGTCTTGTATAGCATTGTTGAAATACCTTGTAAGAAGAGGGCTCTCTTGGCTTTTCATTGTAGTGTCGTTAGCTGTTTCTCCATAACCTTACACTTTCATACTCTGCACAACAACTCTGGTCACGATTTTTTCTCATTTTGAAAAAAAAAATCCAATTAATTCTTTTGTCTCTCCTCCATGCTGCATTTATGTACTGAATGTTGCTAATGTACTTGTGTAGTTCGTTTATCTAGACTTCATAAAGAGATATTTACACGTATTGAATATTCTCAAAGCTTTGCTTTAAAAGCAAAAATTAACCTCTTTTGTAAGTTATTTTCTTTGTCAGCAACTTTTATCTAGCAGGCATTCTCAATCAAATGTTATTTACATCATGTATGATTGAATATATAACCAAGGAGATATTATAGAATTATTAAAGACAGCAGTGGTGTTTGTCGTCGCGTATCAATGTTATACTTCCCATAATTGTGGGACATTAGAAGGATGTGTACCATCTTTATTCTCTTAGTGCAATGAACAGGCAAACATTTACATACTGCTTGTCTCACTTGTAGTCTTTTCCGTCTCATTCTTTTCGGGAGAGGGAGGGGAAGCAGTGAGGGGAAAAATGTCCATGTCCTCTCATTGGAGAAAATTTCTAGTTCTTTAGGGATACCTTAAAGAAGAAAATTAAGGCAAAATAAAGGATATATCAAGTGGATCCTTGGGAAATGGGTGGAACTGTCTCTGTGATACTGGTCAATTCATGTTCGTTTAATTCCCTCCACATCAACCTTCCCTTCCAACCCCATGTGCCATTGTTGAGCAGCTCCCTCTCACCCCATCGGGCATTTTACCTTAGCTTATAGGTGCCTACTATGACAGATACTGTGAAATCTCTATTTGGGCAGCTCGCTTGGATCTGATGGAGAGAAAATTTTTTTAGCTGTCAAATCCAAGTTGGCTTCATCAATAGGGACCTCAAAGGGTCACCCCTTTCCTTTTCTTCCAGCAGTAACTGTTTATATATCTACACCTCATAAGTCCCCAAATATAACGGGGAGGCCCGGGTTCGATTCCCAGGTCGAGTCATACCAAAGACTTCAAAAAATGGAACCTTC
>WURT03257012.1:3941-41957 GCA_009936505.3 Holothuria glaberrima | reverse complement strand
GTAGTAGTAGTAGTAGTAGTAGTAGTAGTAGTAGTAGTAGTAGTAGTAGTAGTAGTAGTAGACGAACCCCATTTCTCGACCCTATATTTGTAAATGGCGTATGTACAGTTGTATCAAAGAAGGAGAGATATTCTACCATCAGGGTCCCTAATCTTTGGCCCGAAGTCTTTCGCTGAGGCTTTGTGAAAACTTTGTTTGCATAATTTACTTTTAGTATGCAACTTTTTAAAATTGCTAGATTATCAATGCAAAGGAAATACGTGCAAACAATCCAGAGTGGTTTTGATGGTCTATGCAGTTGATGTTTAAAAACATGTTTGGACCAAAGCCTTAACCAGTTATGCTGTTACGTTTTTGTTGAAACATTCTAGACCTCTAAATTTGTCTCATATATTTCTTTAACGGTACGTCTAACTGTACAATCTTTGAATTGTATTCCATGACATACCGTGTCAGTGAAGAACTTTCAGGAGTGTGTTACTTACGTCCTGTCAAGCTTTTGATAACTGGTAAACAGAATACTCCCTTTGTATTGACTAATGGCAGAAAGGTAAACGTATTACGCATATGGTTTAGGCAAACAACTCATCTCATTTCACATTCATCTTCTTTATATGTCGAGTGCTATACTTTGCCCTATGCCATAAATAAAATGCATGACTGATAAGTCTAAGTATAAGGTAAGATAATTTTGCATAAAGTTATAACATAAGTGTAAGAAAAGTCAAGTAAAGAAATAAAATAAACATTAAGCCATCCAGGAGTTAAACTTTAATTTGGTTAGCCTTTTTTCAAGTTTGACTTGTTCTAGACTGTACTCGAATATAGTTCACAAGTTAACGTCCCATACAGTTCTTTTTATGCAGGTATTTCATACCTACAAAATAATAAATTGTGAATAACATGGTATCTAAAGAAAAAGAAGCACAGGTCTTATGACTGTCCCTTTGTCAGAGTTTAGTTGTCTCGAAAAAACCTGTAAAGATAACCTCTGTCTTCGTAAGCCCTTTAAGGTATTGTGCAACCAATTAAAGTTTCAATCCAATGTAGCATCATTAGTAACTCCAATTTCATATTCAGAATAGCCTTTGTTCTATGTTTAATATTCCAAAAGCCAGAAACATCACACTAAAAAAGACACCATCGAGCTTACGAAACTCTAAAATACGAAACTCTAAAACCTAGAAGCATTCTGAGGATTCAACCCAGGCCCGCAAACTGGAACTACACGGCCTTAAAACCAACTCATTGACAGCTTCGAGCTTTTCGCTATCCATGCAAACTCCGTGTACACAGTTTCGTATATTTTTCCACTGTCCTGCAATTATTTTACCGTGAACGTTGACCTAAAGAGGAAGATAGAGGCATATAGACTCACAAATAAAGAGTCATTTCAAAAGACAAAATTCTTGAGGGATTTAAAAAAACTGTGGAAAGGAGAGACAATGAGTGGGAGGGCCTTTAGCTTCTAATAATTCAGTAGCTTGTAGTGTCTTCGTTTAGTTCTTCATAGAATTTTGGTTTCAGTTTTTCGCGATTTGGCAAATTGTTTACTTTCGGGTTGACCATTTTGTGCAAAGACAGGAAATCAGATCTGTTATTTACGCACTCTATTATGGTAGACTATTATGGAGGTTATATTTAGCCCATTGAGCCAAATGCTGCTTTAGTTCTCATTTCTTAACATACGTACGTTTTCAAGAGCTTGGAATACTGACAAGGTTAATTAGTTGGACTTACACGGAAGCTCTTATAGAACGGCCATCTTAGAATTTCATAATTGTCGTCGTAAAAGCGATGTATTAAGCTCAATCTTCCACCCCAGAATGAAACGGAGACATGTTTCTGGGAGCTCAACCCACACTTCTAAATGCAGTGGTGGCAATATCAATCAGTTGGGCTCGACCCCAAAGCACCTAATGGGCGCCCTTCTTAGATTTTCAAAATGTCCACCATGAAAAGGGCGAGTTTCGGAATTTGGTGCAATATTTAGCCTTCACATCAAATGAAAATTTGAAACTATGAGGCTAATCTTACATTTTGAGATGTTATGTGTAAAGTGGTGACATATCAATAAGTTGGTACTGATCGCAAAGACCCTAGAGCAGGCCGTTCATCTTCGATTCTCAAAACGGCCACCATTTAACTTTTTTTTCTGAATAACAAATTTGTATTTTCCAGAGCCCTGAAAATAGTGATGATAAGGTAAGTAACTTGAACCTGAGCTCGAAGGTATTCTTGGTGGTCACCTAGGATTTTTTTCCGAAATTTTATTTATTTTTTCCATTTTCACTCTACTTTCATTAAGATGGAATTCTCCCATTTCATTTGGTACAGTGGTATCAAACTATACAACCTAGGCCTGACCAAAATTTCCCAACTGGACGAATACCACTTTCTTTGACATGGCTGCAGAAAACCTTAGTGTTTCTAACTTTACTATATGAGTTAAACTATGAGCATATAAACAACATCAGCTTTGGTTCCAAACACTTAATCCACAGGAACGTGGATCCAGAATACACGACGAATACACGGCGCTCTAAAATCAGTAAGCTAACTTTGACCCAAAAGCCATATAAGCAAGCCATAATGGATTTTACATTTTTTATTTCATAGAAAGAGTGTTTGAATCTAAAGACGTAATTAACATTTTAAGGTTCCTGAATTCAGTGGATATGCCATCAGGTACTAAACTAAACATGGATACTCCTGTTCGGTGGCCATACTAGATTTTTCAAAATGGCTACCCTACAACTGAAATTTCCAAGTACAAATACAGTGACATGGTGGCAAAATATCATAAATATTGCTATAACTTCTAATTTATTTTCAATGGCCCTCAGTGAAACGGTGACAAGAGCAATGAATAAGCTGAAACTTAGAAAAAGATATCTTTTCTACTGGCATCTGGAATCACTCAGATTAATCATTGTAGAAGTTTGTTGTTTGTTAACACCACTTAAAGCGGAGATTTGTGTGGAAAAGCAGGTAGAAAAAGGGCTCTTACGCAGTTTACTATCTGAAAAAGTAAAAGTCAATAGGGGTTCCTCCAAATGTAGGGGTGTATATCCCCCTGTCCGCCCGTGTGATTGAGATACTTTGTGAATTGATTCATTCAGCATTCTAAAGAATACATATTATTGGATGAATTCTCTGAAATGACTTACTAAATCTTAGATAAACTTTGCTTTCACCAGTTTTAAGTAGGGGTTTGAACTAAACTGCCAATCATTATGGTGATATTACAATAATTGTGATGATCGTCACTCTCATTCATCAAATACCTTATGCAGGACGGGATTAACTTGATAACCAGGTAACAACCCCATTATCCTAATGCAATTAGTTAGAAACAGGGCCGTAAAACCTCATCTAGCTAAATAACTAACCTACAGCCCAAATGTACTAAGCACATTAGTTCTACAACCCATTGGTTTTACAACTGATAGGTCGCACAGACCATTGTTTAATAGCTAACATGATCTTATATATAAGTTCGATTGGAGAACTAATGGTTTAGTGGTAATCCGCAAAACTTTAGAGAGGTAAAGGATTGCGACATTGTAGAAATCATTCATCAGCATGACCAGTTAAAAACCATAACGTAACAACGGGTTGCTGTTCAAGGAAATTTCGTCGAATTGTATTGTATGTAAAGTACTGACAAAACAAACAGTATCAAAGGTGCTTTAACCCTTAGCGACTATTTAAAATTTACAAGATGGTTGCCTAATAGTCACTTCGGAGAACGTCTATTTTATTGATCTTTCGGAGCCCTTTAAAATGTCAATTTAGTTTCCTGAATAACATTTCCGTGGTATTTAAAAGCGGAAAATGGAGCTAGTAATATTTCCCGCACGAATCATTTAGGAAGTCTAAGGTTGTCATCCAATAGGATCTTTGAGGGTCAGGTCTAACTTATTGATCTTGTCACTGATGTATTCAGGGACCTTGAAAATGTAGTTTGACCCCAAAGAATCAATTCATTACGTCAATTTAAAGCTGCATTTGGAGTGTGTCATCGCTTGGTGCGCATCCATTTCGTTAATTAAAGATTGCCTTAAAGAACGGGCCGTGGGGTCAGATCTAATTGACCTTCATGACACTGTATTTAGGGCCTTGGAGCAACAAAAAAATGTATGTGACATTAAGGCTGAAATATAGCAACAATCTGATGCTCGGGCCATTTCGATGAAATGCATGTATTTTCTGAAGCCAATGAACCTTGTTGTAACATTTTATCCCTGTGTTATCATTATAAAATATATTGGCTTTACAACCGTTGACCCTCACGACCTGTTTTGCGAGAAAAGAGTAATATTTCAAAGACCATATGAACATTTGTTTCAAAAAGAAGCGAAAACAGGTAATATGAGTTGTACAAGAAGGACGCCACAACTTACTTCGCGAAAAACAGTTTCAAGTGAAGTGAATAATATCAGCATTGTATATTGTTAAAAAAATCTATAAAGAGAAAAAAAAAACAGAGACAACATTATTTTCTAACAGCGTTGGCATATTTTCTTGAAATTTAAGACTTCGGGTACACTTTAGTCAAGATGCGCTCATTCCGAGTGCAAAAAACAGCATTACAGCGTCATTTGAGTAAAAGGTGCTAATTATTTACACAAATACTAGGCACGAGACCAATATTTTTCACATTGTTTCTTACATGGCAGAACACTGTGTGTTCATTCTAGTCTTGCTTATGGATTTATACATTATTTACACCGACGTCACAACACTGGAAGTCACTCTGTTACACATTTGACGGCAAGGCCCTATTAATTGGGAATGAAAAATAATTGTAATACACTCGTAAAACGTTCCCGGTCAAATTTGACCCCGATAAGTTGGGCACCAATCTGGAATGTGGTCATATGTTTTACCCCATTTGGCTCAAAAATGATCCAATTTGCATCATATTTTATCCAGATCTGGTAAAATAACAAGCACTACGACCAGTGTCTGATCGGTGTCTAATTCATAAGAGCGTTTAAGAGTGTAGTTTATCCCTAAACTGCACGACTGAGTTTGTGTACTAAGCTTGATTGCTTTTGCTTGCAAGTCGAGTAAAACAGTTTAAAATTTATTTTTCTGAATTCCCCCCTTTGCAAAGTAAGCACCCCGATATTTGTAAAGCTCTAGATTTGTGTCTGACCATGGAGCTATTACAAAATAGTACGAAATAGCTCCATGGTCTGACCCATTTTTTTGTTTGTGTTCATATGGTGTAATATTTACGGAAAAACGAAAGGTGTTCGATCTGGGCTCTGGCATTTGAGCATCCGCTCTTCAGTTAGACTATTCTAATGGGGGAGCATAGCTTGATAGCTCTTGGAAGCTGATTCAAGGGAGAGCATCAGCTAAGGGAAGGGCCTGTCACCAAAAGATGTCAAGAACGAGGCACGACTAACTAATTGGAGGTATCAGAGTAAAATTGTACTTTCATTTCCCTCACAATAAAACTAGGCAAGACTTATAAACAGGATTTTGAAGTGTTTAAACATGGACAGAATAAATTCTAAAAACATTCTGTATGCCAAATGTAGTAAGTGATAATCATATAAATTGGTAAAATCGGACAAAATACTAAGGTAAAAGTTATTAACCATCAGTTTTTCGAACCTTTGGTAATTTTTTCACCAGGCTCTTAAGAAAGTCATTATAATTACAGTGTCAGTTTTTTTAAATAATAGATACTCAGAATACTATGTAGGTAATAGGTCATTGACGTAAATCGTAGGTCAAAATTGGTGCTACAGCTTCCTGCAATTTTTAAAGTAATAGCTTCCTTATGGGGAAAGCAGTGGCATATTTTCAAGGGTTTAGATACTCCTGCTAATGAAGAGAAATGTGAAATTTCTTAAATGGTATATCGATAACAATGTTCTGTATGCCACTAGATATTATGATGTCTAGCGTGTGGCTACAGATCCAAATGTTGCACTCTTTATGTTTTGCGTGAGACTAAGTAGCTCACTAGTACACAGACCGATCGTTTCTAGAGGGAAGTATATTAAGAGAAAACACAAAATGGTTATGTCCTACAAAACAAGAAAATACGCGAATGCATATAAAATACAAAGGGGATTGACTGTCCAAGCAGGATATATCATTGTACCATCACTTTCTTTACAGTGGGTCCACAAATGTCAAAGCAGGTCTAATTTATATCATACTACAGTACAGAATAAGGGTTACTGTTTCAAACATCACAAACAAATTTCCAGAAATTATCTTTTTTTGACAAATATTACAATTCTAACTGTATTTTGTAAATGAATGGCAGGATGGTATGACCTAAAAGTATACTAAAGTTTTATGGATTTTCAGTCAATTTTTCACTGTTCACGTGCTTTAAAATAGTTTCATGTAAGAATATTTTGTTTAACATTCCGTATAAAATAACATAGAACACTTAATTGTACCTTCAGTTTGAGATATTGGGTAATTAAACTACACAATGTCTTTATTTTCCTTGTTTTGTGAAACATTATTTGTCAAAATGGCTGAATGAAAGAAGCAATTAAGTGAAATTCCTTTTTGCAAATTTGCAATACACGGAAATCACGAAACACATTTTTAAACAGAATGGGCAAAAAGTTCATGTTGTTAGGATATTTACAATTGTTGGCATTCAAGAAAGCTTTGCAAATATGTCAACATTACAAAAAGAAAAATAAATTGCAAAAATTGACCAGTTTCGTGTTTTGTTGTAATGAAAAAGATGTAATGATTAATATGTAGTTAATATTGTGTTAGGGTGTGGTGCACCTTAATTTAAAGGTCTAAACTATTCTTTGCCTCACAATATTAAGTAACTCAATGTACTGGTAGGCTTATTTAGTCAATACTGTACTGGTCCACATATTTTGAGAAATTATTTCCCCTTGAAAATAATGTATACTATGTAGACTAGCTTAAGATTTCGGGTAGTTTTTTCTCTAGAATGTCTGTATTTTCTTTATTTTTTGTAACTTTATTTTATCAGTATCGACCAAAGTTGGATTCAAATTGACTAAAATGTGTTTTCCTCATAGTAAATTATTTGCAAATACGAACTGCATCAAAATAAATAAGAATCTATTTATTTCCCCCAAATTGACTAAATGACCACAAAATCAATGTTTTAAAATCCCAGCTTACCCACCACCAACATCCGACATGAAGCGTTGATCACTATGTAATCGTTTGAAAGAAAAAAACGATTAATTTCCCACACAGGTATTTCTTATTGTTCTTCGGATCATTATTAAAACTAAAAGACATCAAGGAGAAAATAGAGAGTCATATAGAAGTTTTTCACCGACGTCCCTGTGTTGCGCGTCTCTCTGTCAGGTCAGTTGCTAAACATTTTGACAGCCAGGTATCCATTGTATCACAATAAGCGGGTTGGTAACTTCGATTTAAAATGAAGGCTGGGAAGAAAAGTGTACCATAACAAAAACTGCGTACGCAAGAAAGAAATTTTGTTAAATCACGCATAATTTTTGACCCTATGGTTCTAGACATCAATCACGGGTAAAAGAGAATTTTCTTCCTACACAAAGTTCTCTTTGGAGTTATTTTCTTTAACTTCGATCGAAACCGTTGAACAGTATGACACATTATTGTGGAAGTCAAGAATACAGTCGCCCTAAGCTTTTGAATTAGTGAGAAAATATTTGTGTACTTGATCTGTAGTACGCCGTGGTATATCAAAATCCAATCTCCGAACTCGTCTATTGTAATTGTAACTATACTACTGTCCAGCCCGCGAATCGATGATACCCCTTCGTAAACTAAATAGACAGTGTGCTATACCTAAAAAATGTATCCGGCGTTTCGTGACCAGCACAAAGTTAGGGTTAAATTCCAAAGATTAAATTTTAAAGAAATTTAATACTTCACAAGCATTACTGTTACAGTAATAATTCGAATCTGAATGACCTACCCAGATAGCACAAAAACGTTGGGCCAACGTTGGAAAATGATTGCAGAATTTGTTGGAACAACACTGAGAATATGTAATTTGAAGATTGGCTGCTTATTGCGAAAATGTTGTCCAACAGGTTGGCTTATTTATGGACCAACATTATGCCTTTGTTGACCCAATATGTAGAAACAGCAATGGTTCGACGCTGAGCCAATACTTATCCTGCAAGTTGTTTTAATATAGGGCCATATTACATCATATCCAACATATTATTGTTACAATGCGCCAACGTCATGCCAGCGCTTGAACGGCATGTTGTCATGACCAGGGCAAACATCATACCAACATTTACCCAGTATGCTGTCATAACTGAGGGCCAATATTGGCAAATAGGTTGCTCCAACGGCGAGTTCCAACGTATGGTCAGCGTTGGTAAATACGTGGTGTCGACACTTAACTTCTGATATTTAGTCAATGTTCTAGCTGGCAAGCTATTAGTACTAATTTTGCAACAGTGACCCAATGTGTCTGCCATGCATTAAATAGTGCTACTAAGAGTGGTTGGCAAAATATTGCACCATCGTAACTTTGCGTAGGTTCCCGAAACTTCTCTGAAGCAACTGCTCATGATGGAAATCCATAACCATGAATCTCAGAGAGGTTTAGTTTCTATTAAACTTAAAAGTTACAAGCAGAGCAGCGATGCACGAGCCGACATACATTTGCAAAAGTCCCCTTGAATCTTTAGCGAAGAACCAAGGGGCAAAACCAAACAAATACTCCGGTAGGAGTTCTGCTATTTTAAGGAGCTAAGTCCCCAGGTGGGACAACTCAAGTCGCCATGGCACCAGCCGGCCACCTTCAATGTGTAGAGCAAGTGGAGGTCAAATCATATAAGACTAGGGTTACCATATTTCTCTAAGCTGAAAGTGGGACATAACTTTTGAAGACTGATCAGGAGGATGGTAGCTTGAGTGTCGGCAGGACTATCTAAGCGGAGCGCCACCATCAGAAAATTTTTGGAATTTACAACCCCCCTCCCCCATGGCCGGAAATGACACTTTCCGAGTGTTTTAAGCTGTATGTACACAGCCTAAAAATAGGGATCTCACGTCTGAAATTTCTCAAATAATCAGAAAAAAACCTATGAAAATTAAACGGAAGTTGACATCACTACTAATTTATCAACTGGATTTCCCCGATCTCGAATTATGACCAAGAAATAGTTTCTTTACGGTCGATCCCTCAACCAAAATGATATTTTATTTGGGTTCTTATCAGGAATAAGTGCCGTCGGAGAAGTTACTTTAGCAGATTGTGGCGGTCGCCAATTCTGCGTCCTGGTCGAGCACGACTGGCGCCGACCGGTAGATTTAGATTTTGGTATCTGCCGAGAAGCCAAATGGTGCAATGTTTTAAGCTGTTTTCACTAGCTTTGTTTGCCTAATAATTCCAGGTCGGAAGTTCGGGCTATAGCCTTATCTTTCGGGCTAAAAAAACAGCGATCATAAAATGAGATTTTTACTGTGCACGCAAAAAAACATGATACAGAATATAACAGCTTTATTCGTTTGCGAGAAAATCGTGACGATTTGTCTTACCGGCCGGGACGCTCAGTTTTCCTCTCAAAAAACGGGACAATCTCGACTAATCGGGACGGATGGTAACCCTATATAAGACATTGATAAGTTGGTACGGCTATTATATATCCTATGAAACTAATTCGTAATTATTAACGATTAGTACTACAATTTTCTTCATGAAATTTCATTTTTTCTTCTTCATGTTGTTTTATGCAACTGAGAAACACGATTCGCTGCAAGAAATGTCAATTGCTTGCCACAATTTATTTCAATTGGACCTGTATTGAGTGAAAAAAATTCTCATTCCATAAGTTCGGAATGATCCATTCAGATGCAAAGTGTATAAATCCACAGCATTTGTAACATTTTTTCAAATTTTCTTACCAAACTTTTACATTGTTAATGAAGTATTTGAAAAACATTCGCTGGGAACGTAAACTTTAGAAACAGCTGTATTAAAAGAATTATGCAGTTGGTACAATACCAATATGACCAGGTTTTTCTTTTTCTGTTGGTTCTTTGTTGGGCCAATGTTGGGCCTCTTTACATTTTCCAGCTGCGACCAATGTCATCCGGATTCCAATGTTAAGCTGGCTATAGTTTGTAGGTCGACTTTTAAAAGTCCTAGCACAAGATTTTAGGTGGAAGTATTACACAGTTTTCAATATACACTGTTGCTGTTTTGTATTTAACACGATAATACCAAAGATAATTTAGATCTGGAATTTTGAACCTCACTTTACTGTTTTGACAGGTCTACATAAAGAATATTATAGAGGTTTATTCATGGTTTAACTGTTTACAATACGGCCTATAGAACTACAGTTCAGGTAATTTCCGATGCTGGTTCAATGTATGATAACCAACCGCTGGTCAGTTAAAACTGTCTCAGCGATGGCTAATTACATATTGCCCAACAGCTAATTGTCTGGACATAGCTGGCTCAGTGTTGGTTGAACTCGTAATGACCAACCCTTGGTTTTACGAAAGTGGTTTGATGTGTATTAAATGCAAAGCAACCGACAGTTGGCTGCATGAAGTTGGTTTAATGCTAATTAAATGTAGACAGGCGTTAAGATTGGATTATAAACGTTGGTCAAATATTGGCAATACATGAAATTTCCAATTGTTGGCTGTACACGGAAGGTGTAAGCTGGGTACTGTCTTTAGTTGTCTACACAGCATAATACCAAATGTTACCAACGGTTGCAAGCATTGGCCCAACACATATGGCCATCGCTGTGGGTTGTCTGGGAAGGGGAACCCCCTTTCCTTAGAAACTTCCCCGAAACAACGTCCAAAACAACGTTTAGCTCCACTCCTCCCTTTTCCCTCTCCCGAGCTGAGGAAAGCTTTCTACTCCTTTGACCCAAAAATTGACTGTGTGTAATTATATTGCATGTTCAGAACACTGGTGTGTCAATAGTTGGATGGTTAAAGCTGGGCCAACATTCGTTTAGTGAATAAATGTCATGCATCCAGTTGGCTATCGTTCGCCCAACTTTGGTCACCAAAGCAAGCACACATGTGGTTGGTACATACTGGTCAAAGGCTGTAAAAGTAATAAGGCCCAACTGTTGGCCATTAATGTTAGCCCAATAAGGGTTAAATGAATACGGCCCAGCAGCAGGCTGGCTAAAGTTGGCCCAGAATTGATCAGAAATGTAATATCTAACAATTGGCTGGAATGGGTTGCCCAAACTTGGTTAAAGAAGTAACGCCTAACTGTTGCGCTGTTACTGTTGGTTCAACCATGGTTAAGTGAATTGGACCCAACAGTTGACTGATCGATGTTGGCACAATGTTAGTTAAGGGAATGGACCAACTGGTGGGCTTTAATGTTGGCTCAAAAATGGTAATATGATGTGGACTCCACAAAAAGCTGACTTAAGTCGGCCCATTGTTAATTAAAGGAATAAGAACCAACTGCTGGACTGTTAATGCATAGCCCAAAGTTGGTATGAAAATAAAGCCCAATAGTTGACGGATTAACTTTGGCTCAACGTTAGTTAACGGAATTTGAACCGACAATTGGTGTAATGAAATGGGCCCAATAATTGAATTATCTCTAGAAGGCCAACGTTGGTAAAACTGTCATTTAATAAAGATGATGGGCAAATGTTGATCTTACGTTGGACCAAAATTCTGATACTAAAACAGCACTTGCCAACACTTGTCAACCATCTTCCAACGCTGGTCCAACGTATTGTGCTATCTAGGTAATAAATAAACACATGAAAAGGATGCTGTAACTATGGGATGATAGGAAATACTAAATGCTTAACGAGTTCTGTGATGGCCTCGTGGATTATTGCTCTGATTCTCACACGGACGGCCTAGGTTCGAGACCCTTCTACGACACTTTTTAATTACTTGTTATTTAATATTTGGTGGGTTTCAAAAGGCATGTGAGGTCACCAAAGGTCAAATTGTGAAACCATCGTAAAAATGATATAATCAAGAATTGTAAATTTGAGAGTTGAACCTCAGTGTAACAAAACACCCCTTTCGGAATCACGTAGCATTTGGGCCTCCTGGTTTTAAATAAGGTAATTTTTAATATAAAATCGCTCAAAACTACCGTATGAGTTTTGTATTTCCAGATGGTGATACTGTAGGCTGCAAATACTGTCATTTTTTAGTAATTCTAAAACAAATTCGCTTTTGTTTATTGGCGGGACTAATTGTGACGTCACATCGAAAACCGATGAAAACAAATACATATCAACGCAAAGTAATCCTACCCGGTTTGTGTTCATCGGCAACGCGATCTTTGACCCAAATGTATCTATGACCGCCCCCTGATTGAGCTTGTGCTTGGTTAGGCGTTTCATGAAGGTAAGTTGCAATGGTCCGAGGGGTTCTGTCCCTTTTAGACGCCCTAAGTATATCCAGTTGTACACATTGATTAGGCTGTAAGGAATTTTTTGTGCGCCGATCTTCGCATACAACAACATACATTTCAAATTCACACTTCAGCTATCATGTTTACCTCGTGATGGGATGTCACTTTAATTAACAGTGTACCAATGGGGTACCCATTACTGCGTTGGAATGTACGAGGATGACGATGGTGACGAAGATGACGATCTCACAGATGATAGTAAGCTCAAAACTACTAAAGTCTCTTTAAACTCATGATAACGATATAAAGATTCATTAACCATGAGTTAAAATATTCTGTTGGAAATATTTCTTTTCGTTGAAAGATCAACTGTAGCCCTCCCGCTCGATAACAACAAAATGATGTAGTATTGAAAGGTAATGCAGAAACCTCAGCTTAAATTAGTGTACCAGGGTGTCCTAATTCATGACCGGCTCTGTTTAAAACATATGGTCTCATTTTTGTTACTGAATTGTTCTGTTCATAAGAATAGCTAGTGAGTTAACATTTTTTCAACGACAGATATTTCCCACTACTCTCTCTATAACCCTATCTGTCAGGAGCAACTCGGAAAAGTAGGATTAGGTCACGTTATTGATTTGTTTGCTCAGTGGTTTGGATAATCACGAAAGGTATTTATAAAGAGGATAAGAGGAAATTAGTACGATTAATCTAATGTTTTTAAATAAATTTGAGGCTACTGTTCTTTTCTTTAGGACAACAACACCAGATACCGGCCTTAGGAAAAACACCATCAGAATAACATAAACATAGCGAAAAATGGAATGCAAAAATGTAAATCCAAACGTAAACAGTACGGCCTATGTTAAGGAAGAAAAATGTAAAGAAAACAAAAACGAAGTATGAAAAAAAGGTTTACTTCCCCTTTTAAGTCCACATGCTTAAGCTTATTTAGTTAACTAGAAACAGCAGAACCGATAATATTTTCCAATGGTTGCAGAATAACGTATTGATATTTCACTGTTTAGGAAATCCTTTCCGTTTCCTTTAGAACTCTATTTCGAACAGGAAACTAGTACTTAGTTTCTGTTTTGAATGAAAATATCAATTGCTAAGTATTCATATGGATGTAATTGCAGGATGTTTTAAAAGTGACTAGTCATAATCATTCCATGACGGAACAGCTAAAGTGTATAAGCTAAGGAAGTTGTATTGAAAAACTCTCAAAAAAAAATGACTACCCATCCGCAAATTCTCGTATTGGGAAATCTTCTTATTTTCTTGACTGGTAAGTTCATTAATAACGCTGTCTTTGTATATTGTTCACCTTCCCGATAGCGACAACTCCGTGACGATTCTATCATATGACAATATATACTAATGTGTTAATTGATATCCCACATTTACGGCTTGCTAAGCATGAATTTGTCAGGCTATCGACTCTATAAAAGAGAGTTAAAACGGTGTCCATCAAAATCATTTCATTGGTTCATGGCAAGCTAGAGTATTAGTTTCAGTGGAACGTTTCATTGGTCCCGTCATGACGAATGCCGAACTGTTCCTCCTACAACAAACAACCTTGACTAGTGAAGTTTTGCCAAGCTCAGGTGAGCCGGTGAGCTCGAAGACGCAATTGATTACTAAAAGCATCTTCCACAAAAATCTTACGGCTTACCATTGTGACGAATTAAGTCCATGAGGTTGGTAACGTGAACTACCCCACTTAGAAAGCTGGTGATGTTTGAAAAATAAAAACACCTCTCCAAGCCGGCAAATTTGGACAACTGCTTCAATTCAGGCCTTCATACCTAAATTTGCCTTTCGAACTTGTTATTAATCCTTTCGGGAAGACATATTAATTTTGATATCATTTTAGGTTTTGTCACACCTGTTATTTTATGTCACGACAGTCAAAAATTACAAGGAAGGTATGTCGTTTATAAAATCTTCACATTATTACTTACTCTAATTGAACTTCTTCAGCCAGACAGCAAGCCGGCAATTTTGTACAACTGCTTCAATTAAGTCCTTCATGAGACCTAACTTTGCTGTTCGCAATTGTGATAAATCTTTCTGAGAAGACAAATATTAATTTTGATATCTTCTCAGATTATGTCACACTTGCTATTTTATGGTATTCATTTCATTGTTGGAAATTTCTGTCGCAATTGTCCTATTTCCTAAAATGGTGTTTATATATTTAGCCTGTAATGGATTCAATAAGCTGCCAACGAATATATCTGTTACAAAGCCTAACCACAACATTAATAGGTTGTTTAGGCAATTAACGTAGCATTGTTATTTAATTCATATATTGTGCAAATCAGATAAGAAGATGAAAATGTTAACGTTGTAACGAACATTGTCACGATCTAGTAACCGTGCTCCTTTACTTTTCAGTGATACATTAAAAGCTTCACAGTAAATGAAGCATAGTTCATTGAATGCTTCATAAGATCAGGATAAGAGAAATTTTTGACATTTAAACGTTAGTCCACCAAGAGAGTTGTTATGCAACTACCTGGTTAACGACTCCATGGTCTATAGGTGATGTGACAGCAATTTTAAACCTAGTAACAGATCAATTTTTCTGTATTTATGATAATTAGGGCAGATCTGAGTATGTTTTTTCTTTAAATTAAAGGTGGCGACTCATGTAGTAGTGGATCCTCTTCGGGTGAGTTTTGTCAGATTTCATTACTGAAGCCTTTCAAAAAACCCCGGCTTCTTTTACAAAATACTCTTGCCTTTTTTCTTACCTTTATGTTGCTTTAGTTACACAAATGCCAAGAAGGACATTCACAACAAAGCGGGTCATATGAACCACCCATAGGAGAATTTTAAAGGTTAAAATAGTATCAGCCCAATCTTAATTATGAGACCGGTGCCATTAAAAACTTGTGTTCTGCTAAAAAGCCTAAAGATGTGTGTTTTGCATTTACCTGACAGGACTGTAGTTGGAAATTAACTGACTTCCAGCCAGGGAGTTTGCTTTGTCAGGCCTACAAGTCAATGACTATTTCCGGAAATTTGGGGGTCTCAGTGAAACATACTGACAGTACCAATTAGCTTGGGTACAATATATAGGTACGGGCCTTTCGGCCTGTTGAAAGGAAAGTAGGAGGTTCAAATTACAAGGGAGGGCTTAGGTAGGTCATATGCCTGCATAGCATGAGTAGACATGTCTACCAACATTCGTTTTGGCGTGGATTTGAAGAGGCACGCCAAAAGGGACAATGGCTGACCATCCCCTGGTGAAATTTTTTATCCATCGTGGTTGAAGTCGTGATTCAGATGGGCACTTAAGTGATTAACTGGAATCCAGGGCCTACCTAGGAATTGTCTTGGGAAGTTCAGGTTAAAAACATCGAACTTTGCCAATAAAACTCGAAGCGGAACCCGAAGTTAAGGGTCCAGGAGGCCGCTGTATCTACTGTTTCCTGGTGGCGGCCAAGGGGTTAACCATTTCTGCTGTTTACAAAATCGTTAGCATCTGCATAAAGTATTATTTTTTTCTTTTTAAAATGGAGTAGCAGAGAGTCCGAAGCGTTTCATTACAGTCAACTATTAAATAACCTGCCTAATTTGCAGGTTCATGTAGTAATATTCCAAGGCCCATTCACAATACGTACAACACATGCAGATGAAATAGCTTATAAAATTGAGGGTTCTTTTGGTGTTCACCTTACAATTCTGGTTTCCTTCACTTTGCTTTTATTAGCCAAATTTTTTGATTCATTGTTAGGTCGAAGCCATTTCGATTTGGGCACTTTCCTTCCTTGATCCCCAAGCTCAAAGTGAACGAGCGGGTTGATGTTGAAAATTCTTCAAGTCTTTTTTGATAAATTGGATCGCAGATATATTATGTTCCGTTAAATTTTAAAACAGTTGTATCTGGCTTTGAAAATTTCCAAATAAACATTTGACTATTTTTACACTAGCAAGGTCAACGTTATTCTGTTCTGGTTATGAGTATGAATTATCTTCTCTCGTCAGGCTCTATCCCTTTTACTCGTGGTAAGTATTTCTTCTTTTCATATATTTTCCCAAGTAAAGGAATATTAATATGACGGTCAAAAGTTTTAAATTTGTCTCTCTAAATCTGATAAGTTTGAAGGACCCGAACCCAAGCCAAATTTTCCGGGTAATATTTTAAAGAGGTTTACCTCAGAATATTGAAAACTTAGTCTACTTGAAATTTAGGCATTATGATATATTCATATAAGCGATCATAATAAAAAAAACCCCTTTAAGTACGTTTACGTTTCCGAGTTTCATGAGAATAAAAACATACTTAGTGATGTACTCTTGAAATAATTATACCTGTGTGATGCATTAAGGAAAGTTTCTCACAAGTGAGTAATTAACTAAGCCATCGATCCCTCTTTGTAAACCAGGCGGAAACCGCCAAGTTTGTAGAAAACGGACGTATAAAAGTCATAAAGATCCAGATGCATGTACTTTTTACTGTTCTCTCAAAACAGGGACTTCGCAGGAATTTTCAACCATAAGTAAGTTACGCTTACCCACACTATATTCTTATACATATAAAAATATGTTTTTAATAGAGTAAGCCGTACATTGAATTGCTACACCATTCTTGCATAAAGTGGCTTTCAATATTGCCACATATTTACCTTTGAAAGAATACGTGTGAGGTTGAGGTCTGGTGATGATTCATAAACGAAGACCCCGAGAAAGTTTCATGGATACTTGTTCTCTTGTCCCTTTTTGTGTCTTTTCTGACCCCATCTATTCTTCGATCAACTGATTTCGACTTGTTTATATCTTTACATAGCATACACAAATCAGTCAAATTTGATCCCAACTGTATCTGAAGTGCTCTAAACGTGCTTAATAATCTCTCCTAAACATGTAAGAGTTCTTATGCAGTTGCTTGGCCAACAACATACTCTTCTGGTAGTAATAACGTTATTCAATACCTCTCCCAATTTAGATTTATAAACTAATATTCCTAGAAAACTACTAGACTCTTCCCCTACTGTACTTTTGTCTTGTACGCATTATTCAGCATTGGATAATATAACAGCCTCTTTCGACTGACATTTATATACAGATAATTATCAGAAAGGAAATAGTAAAATCGGGCGTCTCCGGCATTAACTCTGTCAAAATTAAAGCAGTTAAGATCCAATTACCCCGGAGTCGGTATTTGTGCAACTAAGTTGCTGGATTATGGAGACTTGATGTATGTTAAAGATAGAAAGATAGACTGATAAGGAAAACTCATAATAAGAGTTTCCATAAAACAAATATTTGAAAGCATGACTGGTGCGAAATAAAGCACACCCGATGCTGTAGTTATTTTCTGCTTTGAATAACAATATCTCTTAGATATGTAACAAGTAGGTGTATTTAGTGCAGACTCTTTCAGGTAACTTAACTACGTCGACTAATGTAGTGATTATCACCACTTTCCCTCACAAAACAGTGGATATACCTTTTGAGATGAATTTCCATAACAAAACATCAAACGTTATCATTTTAACCATCCAAATGAGCCTTTTACTGTTTTGCTCTATCAGGTACTTCCCAGCAAATTACAATGACAGGTAAGTCATTTGCTCAAGCAGCAATCTTAGACATAAAACATGCGTTCACGTAAAGCAGGCCGTTCATTTTATTTCGCTACCTATGTTGTTTAACGTACATATCAATATTATCCATTATGTCATACGTATGACCTGATTGTGTATGACGTCAATAATGGTGAATGTCGGGTTGAGGTCTGTTGAAGAGTCTTGACAAAAGACATCGAGAGAGTGTTTTTAAACCCCTTTGTTTTTTTTACCTTTAAAAATAATCTTTTTAAAACCGAGCGTAGGAGTTTGTCAGTTTCAAACGCCTCTGCGGCAATACCCCAATTACTCTTGCATGAAAAGATAATGATGATTTGTTGATTACTTTATACAGCATGACAAAATGTAATTCAAGAGACCAATTCACGCATATAAATTTCGGAGAATTATATGCTATTACCCCATCCACCTTCGTTCTCTTTTTCTACGAATCTATTTTGCCTGTTTTGCCATGCCTATATACCGGTGTATCGAGGGTTACAAATATTTTTTTCAAAAGCAAGGCAAACAAATGGTGAAATATATCTGTACTTTAAAACTCCTCGACATATTGATGAAGACAGGATTATGTCAATTTTTTGTCTGACAACACACTTTATTGCTATTATACAATACATTTAACGTACTTTAAAAGAAGGCCTAATTTAAAATTTAACTGTCTGTTCACTAGTAAGGTCAAAGTCATACTCTTGAGGTAATAATTTGGCAATTCAACAGCTTTCCCCTTCAGATGTTTGAGCTTGTATTCCCTGTGAATTATTTCCTCCCCTTCACTATTTCTGTCGAATAACCATTAGTCAACATTGGATTAATGTAAATGAAATTTAGTTTCCACTACTAGTTAGTAACAGCATATTATAAAGAAGTGAATCATACAATTATGTAAGTGTGTCTCTGACACTGCAGATCAGAGTAGTTGGCTGAAAACCTGATCTTATTTCTAGTTTCCCCGGTACGCGCAAAATAGACCTTATGTTTATGATGTCACAGATTAGAAATTGCGCCCTCGGCAGAGATAGGTGCGTATGATTACAACTCACGAACAAATGCCGACAGACAATTTGTGCGCTTACGGAGACTACTACGCCGTGCATGTTGAGTGTGCATTGTTTGTCTATTCTACTTCCTTGCATTTGGTCTGTCAAATGACATGTGTCAAGTACTTACCAGGATGAATGGTAAATGTCATTATTGCGGAGTTGCATATTTGGTCTCCAAGGTGTATGGTGTTACAAAAATGGATCAGTTTGCAGTTTAAATGTCAATGGAAAGGATTAATCGAACAAGGAATGTTGTAAATCGCGCGTGTGTCCAAACGCCTTGAAACGTTACCCTTCTGAGAGATTATAAAAGACGAACGGAAAATTTTGTTAACTTTAGTGCTAGTTGGAACTTAGGCGAAAGACCAAAATATGATCACGATATTAAAGCAAGATATGCCACAGGACACAAAAAGGAATAATGACTTACCATGAAGATTAAGCAACCTAATCGAACAAAACAAAACATAAGTATTATTTCCTCAATATCAAATCTTCACCTGGTCGTGCAGACATTAGTAATAATGATGAGACATCAGTTCCCGGTATAAATTCTAGCTGAACCCAGTTGGATGTTTTCAACTAGGTTGAACTGGGTTTATCAACTAGGTTCATTGTGTGTTTTGGAACGCCCTCAACTGGATTTTGATCAACTAGGTTTTGGTCAACTGGATTTTGGTCAAATGGGTCAACTGGGTTTTGGTCAATGAGTTCTGGTCAACTTGGTTTAGGTTAACTGTGTTTTGGTCAACTAGGTTTTGGTCAGCTGGGTCTTTAGTCAACTAGGTTTTGTTAACTGAGTTTTCCAGCTGAGATGATTTTAACTGGGCTCAACCAGGTTCTTCAAAAGGGGTTTCTTTCAACTAGGCTCGACTCGAGGTTTTCAGCAACTAGGCCTTTCTGAGCTTTAGTTACCATAAATCATAAGTATGGCTAGACCGAACTGGTTTTTACTCTACATAGAGTTTCCAACCAACTAGGCTCAACCTGATCTACTGAGTTTTTCAATGACCATCCCGACCGGCGCGAAGCTGACTCGGTCGGTTTAGTCTTCTCACAGTCCTTATAAGGTCCCAGTGAGGTCCTGATAAATCCTAGTGAGGTCGGAGTAATGGGCGTCTGGCCCCCACTGTTTGGAAATGTTCAAAACGGTCGGGGCCAGGCGTCAACAGCACGACGACCTGGTGTGTTCGTAATGAGGTCGTAAATTGAACATATCTCGGTCGGGGAGGTCGTATTTCGATCGTATGTCAGTCGTGTCTCAGTCTTAGTGGTCGGGGTAGGATCTGGGGTAAACGGAACTCAGAGGACCTTGCCAAGACGATTCCGACTAACACACGACCTTTACGACCATACGACGACTTTTTGAAGACCCAACAATACCCAATCAAGGCAGTTCGCTGGGTTCTTAACAAGTGCCGACTGCGCCACGATCGAGATCCGACCTAGACACGATTGTTTCAGGACCTTGTCAAGAATACGCCAGGATCTCACACTACTTACCTCACCTTTCTAGGACGTCACACCGACTACCAAGACCAAACCTGACTAAAGTGAGAACCTACTAGGACTGGACTACGGTCACTCCGACCATACTAAGACCGCCACACAACATTCCCGACAACAAACTGACCGAGCCAACATCTCGAGAGGACGAATTTCTGTTCACGTGATGAATATTCGCTAGTGATTTAATCGGGCTTATAAAATTATTCTATAGATATAGACATATATATATATATATATTAGTTGAGAATATTGAACTCCCAGTTGGACTCAATTTTTAACACCATCAATATCAGTTCGACATAGCCGAATACCGTGGTCCCTTACTCATTCCGAGTTGAAGCCTAGATCGTCCGAGTTGGTTTCGAGTTGAAACGAGTTACAGCCCAGTGCAAACCAATGTGAATTCGAAACTGGGTTCAACTGTTATTAATACCGGGGGATATTGAATTGGCAGGAAGCGCGAACCAAAACTTTACTGAGTATTTTAATTGCATATTCAGCTTCGTTTCTGAATTGTGTATGTAAAGAAAACTGTGAATTCTCTAACCATCGACTACCATTAGTTATAAGAAATTTAAAGGTGACAATAATTTCAGACAGAGATTGTGGGGGTTTTGCCCCCTGTATGGCTAAGCCACTCAGTGGTCTTTTTGGAGTGCATTTCTTGCCATTTTACTTTTAAATGCATCAAATTGTAGGGTTGGTAAATACGTTATGGAAATCGTTACTACTACCCAGATGCCTGCTCATCGATAACTCAAAATGTCGTTAGCTGTTATGTTTTCTCTGATTATGCCCAATCAATGTGTTATGCCTTTCTGTCTTCTTTTCAGCTACTCCCCCCACATACGAAATCTCCACCTCATACAACAGAATGGAAACAATTGCAGCCGTAAATGATAACACAACCTCTACTGGTAATATTTCATCCTTCATATACTCAACATACTGTTATATAATCTCATTTCTTAAACAGCATTTAGAATAATGTTTTTACCACTATTTCCCATCATACAACCGTTTCTAATATTTCACTTAAAATTCAACTCACAACAGTTGTTTTATTTCAATTCTGGGATGCATTTATTAAAACTTCTACTCACCATAAAGTCAAAGTTTAAACACATAGATGGAAATAATTTGAGTGCTTTTTAAATCTTCGCCGAAGGCAAAAGGAACCTAGATAGTCACAATTGCTTGTGTATGTTTGTGTGTGTTTGTTTATGAGGCTTTTAAACACGGTATCTAAAACAGGAATGATAAGGAGAAGCTACAGAAACCTTGGAAATTAATTGCTAACGCGATATCTCAAGGTGAGGGATGATGGATATTTTTTTGGTATATGGATATATCACATTGAGAGGAAGAACCCGGTTGTGTTAGTAGAGTCACAGATAATGAGAGTTAACCAAATGTCAAACACCCTTTAAACACGGTATCCCAAGGAAGAAATCATGGATATATTGAAAAATAGGAACGTAGATGTGTAATACTGAAAAAAATAAACGTTATTGCTTTCTGTAGATGTCAAAAGTTTTGTTAGCTCATCGAAGGTGACACTTTAAAAATAGCTTTAAAACACGACATCTCAAAGCAGGAACAGTGGATACTTTTCATAATTATTGTATAAATTTATCACATTGAGAGGAAGAACCCTACTGTTTTGCCAGAGGTCAGAGGTAAAAAAAACCAAACACCTTATAAATACAATATTACAAGGTGGAAGGGTGGATAATTTTCATAGTTAGTAAATAAATTAATAGTATCAAGAGAGAACAGCATTTTGGTGAGGATGGAAGGTCATCTGAGGTCACCAGTGGTAAAACTGGATGTAATAAACACTATATCCTAGATAGGCCATGAGAGCATTTCATTCTTGGCACGTGGATGCGTTATGGTCAGCAGATTAAATATTTTGCTTTTGTTAGAGCTAAAAACGGATCAGTAGATTTAAAACTTCGAAACCTTGGAAATTGATTTTAAACGGAATATCTCAAGATAGGAATAAGGAATATTATTCAGTATTTCTATGTTGAGATATTCCATACTTTTACATACACGATGCATAGAACACTACTTTTTGGAGAAGTTCATTTTGGAACACTAAAATTAAAAACTGAAAATTTTGTTAATGTGATCTCGATCTCAATGTAGTAACATCTATTCTATCATACTAGAACCCAGAGCTCAGTTACTGACTGACCAAGAGTGTGTTGAAATGTGCTTTATGTTTTTTTTTACTAAATTACCAATTTTTCAGCCAATACGTAACACAGAACCACGGAGCATGCAAATTATGGAATTTTATTTGTAAGTTTCCAGGATATGTAAGTATCATCCAAAATACACACAAAAAACACCCAAATGAGTCTGTTCAATAGCAATTATCACCAAAACTGCTCAACTGAAGTTTTTCAGTTCAAACATACGATACAATCTTTGCTCTTGAATGTAGCATCCATTTCAGATAGTGAATTTTTCAGAGTTAGTCTCCGTTTTTTCTCCAGTTAAGTTTTGTTCCGCTTGGTTAAGTGGAACTTCAGGTCAATCTTAGTTAAAATAAACAACACGGTGAAATGTTTACAAGTGCTAATATTCTCTGTGTTCCAGGGTGACTTCATAACGCTGTTGTTCAGTTAAAAAAACCGACATATGAGTTTTTACATTAGAGCCGATTTTTAGTTTTTTCTGCATCCGAATTATGAAATGATGGCAGTAAACATGTCACAAGGGTTAAAAGAATTCTTATGTTAAATTTTCAAACAATTTCAGCATCAAGTGAAAGAGAAAATAAATTTGTAAATCTATAAATTTTTGCTGCAAAACTGACTTTTCATGGGCTTACCATTCACCGTTTAGGAAGTGATTGTTTCGTCTCATGTTAGCATAACAGTGGCGTAATGAAAGAATAAACCATTAGCAGGTGTAATTCATAGTTAAAGAAGTAAAAGGACCAAATCAATTTTCCGTACATGTTTATCCCCTTTCATTACTTGAACGAGTCCATAAATATTCACAGCTGGGTGTTTCAAGATCAAACACTTAACTCAGTATGAAGCTGCTGCGCAAAAGAATAAAAAAATTGGTTATTTAAAATCTACTACGCTTAATTGTCACGTGATTTTTTTATGTTTTGGAAGAAATCAAAGGTCATCTGGGGTAATTTCAAGTGGTGAAAAACTTTTATACTACTTTCAATCATTATATCTCAAGAGGGGTTGTATTGATACAGTTCATACTTATTATAAGGGTGTCCCAAAGATGAATAAAAGAATCCTTTTGCTTTTGGTGAAGGTTAATATGGCCACTTTGTGTCACCAGGGGTCATACGGTGTAAACCTTTCAATATCTCATGAAGGGTAACTTGAGCCATGAAAATCAGTTACTCAGATTGTAAGGTTGGTTGTTATTGTGGTCAAAGCACCAGTTACATATTTCACTTCGCTTGCCTTTCATGAAGCTTGTCAAGGCAAGTTTACAAATCACTCTGTTGAAAGCATTCCAATCAAGTTTTGCTCTCACTTGTTACTTGTTTCGGGAGTAGTTTCAGATTTCTGCCTGCATGTAGCTGGAAGTACTTTTCTTGATAAGCACTTGGTGATTAAACTGGGTTCATTTGAAACCCTTGAAAGTGAAAGTACTTAAAACGAGGCAAGACAAGGAATCATTAATCTTTTATGCTTTCTGTTTATTTACAGATATGACTTGTTAAAAACTATTACAATATAGCTGTTACGCTATGCATTGCACTGCTTTAACATTTTTCTTTATATTTACACATTTCGGATTACATTTTGTTCATTTCAATATTTGTACGAAAGAAGCTCCTGATTCTGCAATCAAACCAGGATGTCTCCACTTTTGTAGCTCGATATCTACTTTTAATTGATAGAGTTACCCGCGAACCATCTTTCAACATTACTTGATAAACAAAGTTTTTCTTGTATGTTTAAAAATGTGACAATGCGAAACAAGGGTCAAGGCAAACAAATTCATGCTACTTAAGCTCCATTTGTTAGAGATAAAGACATCCATTTTTAGTATCCCGACTTCCTGGCTCTCTAGACAGAGTAGGATGACCTCTGGCCTATCGTTATGAAAACTCCTAACGCTTACACTGTGTAGCCATTGTAGGCTACATGCCAATAACTTTTGGATCCACCGTCCTATTAGAAGACATTACATTTAATAGTAATCTACCTATAGGTTGAATATATCGATTATCACTCAGTTCAGAATAGACAATAAAAATGGAAGTGAAGTATTGAATATTAACATGTTAACGCTTTGCATTAAAATAGGATTCGACGAGCTTGAAGAACAACTTCGCCTAGTAGATGCTGTGAGTTCTTAATTTCATTTGGTCGATTAATTTTAACGGATCTCAATCTACTGTTCCACTAACCTCAATATTCCTTGTGATTCAATATTACTTGTCGTTTCTTCGAAATTGCATTTTTACATACGGCAGGTCCTACATAAAACTGAAGACAACATATATTTCAGAAAGACATCATATCTTTTAGAATACTAAAGTATGGCTTTAGTAATATTGACAACAGCAATTTCAGAGTACTAGTTATGCAGTTCAGCGACTGACCTCAATGTCTATCACACTGTTTTCCTGAAGACTTCACACGTGACAAAAATGCTCCATCAGTTTTCATGTATGATGTCTTAAATCATGTTACATTCAACTTCACTTCAACTGTGCTGTAGGTACTGTCACGAGAGAACACTACATCGGGGGATGTTCAGATGGCAGCCGAGATAATCGCAAACGTTGCTGCTAACGTTAAGTTTGTTGAAGAGGACCCGATGAACTTGAATCTTATCCTCACTTCTCTCGAATCGGTGGTGGCGAAGAAAGATCCTTCCGTAGAGGTGAGAGTCTAAAAGCTAAGTTAATTAGGGCACTCGTTACCCATCTTCCTATGTAAAATGTGTAGGATAACGGAAAATTGTGCTTCGTCCAACATCACAAAAGGAAAGCTGAGTGTGTGTCTGTGTGTTTGGGTGCTTTTGTCTGCTTGCAGGTAAAAAAAGCCAGTCGAGGACTCCTCACTAAGAGCACATTGCAACACATTTGACCGAACTTATTGTTTAATAAACGGTTTACCCGATCACGTGTAAACGTATTGGGACGGTAAATGACCATTTAAACATGTGATCGTATAATTTATAACGTCTTAGATCAAAGGTCAAACAGCATAAAGATGATTTCTAGTCATTGTCAGCTTACTAGCATCTTAGGGACGCCTTAACTGCATGATTTTGGATAATGGTAAGACAAACCTTAATGTGCATCTTTCAGTGGGTTGAGGTTAGAGGACCAATTGGCCAAAGTCCAATCAACTTCAGTTTTGATGGTTAGGTAAGTGGCCCTGAAAAAGTGTACATACCTTATCGATGACACCATGGGTAAAAGGTCAGAGGCCAAAGGTTTGTAGGTCAAAAAATTAAACTTGTCCAACTGTTTCCTACATATCCTGTGATTAACATACTAGTTAGCAAATAATGAAAGTAAGTACAAACTGTGAAAACTAATTTATGTTGTTCAATGGTCAAATGACCAGTAAGTGGTCCTTGGTTTTAATTACTTACTAGTGTTTTGGAAAATATCTTTACCCAAACGATACATAAAAAATTAGAGGGAGATGAGATTTAAAACTCCATGAGTTATTGCCTTCTTGTTATTAGTTTTGCGCAGTTGCATTTTTCGCGACTAGGTTAAAACTGATATTCGACAATGCCCACAACTGCTTAACATAATTGCAGTTGCAGGCGGTCTCATTACAATATGATGCAAATACTGCAACTCATAAAAAAATTCATATACATCAACTGGGTACGAGATATTTATACCGTACTTTAAACCTTTTAGTGGGATTTGGTATTGCAGAATAGCTGTATCGTTTTGCCATCAATCTTATCACACATTAGGTCACTGACCCAGTGGTCAGAACGGTTAACAATGTAATGGATATTGATGAACACATCCTTCGCTCACACGAATCACCAACTGGAAGATTTGTATCAGCAATTGAACAACAAATTTCAGTCTTGCAAGAGGAAGACAGAAATTTCTCCAGAATACTTTCAAATCTTGGTGTCTTAGCCGTGAAGGTAAACTTTACAACTCTGGGCAGTAATCTGACGTTTGCTTACATCGGTCGAGCAGAGGACAACTTTGCTGAAGGAGAAGATCTCGGCGAAAAAAGTATTGGTTTAGTAAACGAAGGCGAACTAGGTGACGATGAAAAGAGAATCCTCGCATCGGTATCTGTGCCGACAGAGGCTCTAGACGCACCCACAGGAGGTAAATAGAAGAACATCATATGCATAAAACCTTACTTTGAAATAAAGCCTATATTATGTTAAGGGAAAATTATTAGCTATCCAATAATCGTTAAGTAACTTGTGATACTTTAAAAAAACTGGAAATATATTTGCATAATTGCATCGTCTTTACATTTTATTTTGCCAGCGCATAATCTATAGTTATCAAGGGAATTACTTCCCCAAAATCATATGATTTTAAGGAATTAACTCCTTTAATAAAGTTATAATCACTTAAAATGTTTGTTCTATCTTCAAACTCATTTTTGAAAGTTTTACAATTATCACAGGAAATAAATCTTCAAGAACGTTATGACTTTTTCTGTTACAGCACACATGGGGTTATTCTGTTGATTTTATGATGTCGAACATGTCAGTCTTGAAAGGGGCAAATGCATTCACCCTAATAGACCGTATTCATATGACGCGACAGAGCAAAAGCGCTCTCTCGTTTAGAGGCAAGGTCGTATCATTGTAAGTTCCACCAACAAATGTATACAGCTGATTTGTGAACCAATCAGATAGGCGCAGTTTGTTTCATTGTTTTGCCTCCAAAAAGACGTTGCTTGACGTTAATGCATAAGGTCGACATAAAAAACCATACAATGATATATTTCTGCACGAAGGCGTTCATTGATAATGGTATTATTACATAACTGTTTGATTTATGCAGTAAAACTCCAGGGTTGTGCTCTGTATCTATTGTACCTAAAGCATAGGGCTCGCTATGGAGAAAAATGGGGATGGCGGTGATGATCACTGTTCATTCGCTTTGATAAACAGAGAAATGAAGGTCTTCTACGTGTATAACTACTTCGAAATATCGTTAAATCCTTAAAGGTCTGTTAGGATGAATCCAAATTAGTTGTTTACTCAAAAAATGATAGATCAGGGAGGTGATTTTAGATGGAGATCCATCGAAAACTTCAATTAATGCTTATACAATCAGATTGAACTCAGAGTGGAGACTAGACCCTTTAATTGGGGATTATTGAACTAAATGGCATTGAATTCTTTTGTCAGCTGATTTCTAGACAAACTCATTCATACCTACAGCGATCCAAACAGAAGGATTAATTGGAACAATGTTTTAATATCTAACTAGTGTCCGACAGTCAAGTACGAAACACGGTTCTGACTTTCAAAACAACTGTTAATTGCCAGGAACCTAAAAATGCTGGCAATAAAATCAATGATCATGGTTTATGCAAATGAGCAAAAGGAGTATTAGAAAAAGCTTTGCTGTCGAATTTTGAATAATTTCCGAATTCCCTCGCAAAATTTAAAAGGCACATCCCATTGAGCTAGATATGGGGAATTAGTCAAGTATGTTGTAAATACCGTCGAAACGCGTCGAAAACAAATTAATTTACATCTTCAGCGACTGGCAATGTTAAGGTAAGGGGCAAATTTCTCGATCGGCTTCGAGATATACCAGACGACGTGCCACACTTGAACTTAGTTCCTAACACTCCTTAATTTTATTGAATAATCAAGAAAAACACACAAAAGAGATTATTGTCGGCAACTATTAGGGTTCAAAGAGAGAGTTTTCAATAGATCTCCAATCTAATACACATCCTTAATTTTACTTAAAACTTCCTTTGAGTAGGACTTTTCTCCTTGCAACCCGTGCATACCCTAGCCTTATGCTGTCACACTATCCTGAAATGCTGTGACTGGTAGAAGTAGATTAATACATCTCCCCTAGCAATGGTGGAAAACTATCCTATTTTTGAAAAATTGAATGTAATTTAATTGAGGCACTCGTTAAAAAATTGTGCTTCTTAATACATCTTAGCATTTCAGGATAGGTAAATTACCTAACTTTAATTTTACAGCCAATGATATCTATACGAAGATTCCTGTCAGCTTCACCATTTACAAGAAAGCCAACCTATTTGTTTCGTCTAAAGCTGTAAAGCCCGTAGAAAACTGGTTGACGAATATTTCACCGACAATCATTACTGAATCGATTGCAAGTCAAGTTGTAACAGTTGATATCAGAAATAGAAGGTACACAGAATCGCAATTACTACCAAAGTCACCTGTCATGGCGACATTCGCCACAAATCTGGTAATTATTATAAATAACACTAAATAGAAGAATATATTTCTAGTCTTATTAAATAACATTTTTCAATTGTATATTGTAAAGTGTAAATCCACGGAGGTTTTCTGTTCAAGCTTCCTCTTTCATAAATCTTAAACTAATTTGCTGCTAAGATTCTATGATCAAATCGGCCTATATAGAGTATGTTAACGCATTGTGAGCCAACTCAGCGGAACTTGCCTTTTCTAAATATTTTCTTCTTTTACAATATCTCTTCTATTTTCAGCCTAACAAGGCGGTGAATACTAACAAGGAAGTACATTCTCAACACTGTGTAGCCTGGAAATACGACAACGAAGAAGAAAAAGGTTTCTGGACTGAAGATGGGAGTAAGACCGTGTTGGACGATAGAGAGAAAAGGTTTACCGTTTGCTCCTTCAAACGACCCGCCAATTTTGCAATTTTAATCGTAAGTATCTGAGGATGTATATGAGCAGTTAAGTTTGTTTCTGTAGACGTTTTAGAGGCTTAGAGCTCAATAATCAGGTTTCAACTTACCCCCCCCCCCCACTTGTACTTTCTAGTAACCCTCTGTTCAACCGTCAAGTCCTCCAGAATGTAACATGAATGTTCTACGGAATGTAATTAGTCCTACGTCAGAAGAAGCGCAAGCTTAATTAACGAATAGGCTTATGCTATCTCTGCCGACAGGATACGGAAGATGTGCTGCGGTCTGGTACGACCCTAAGCCTGTGCAGCTTAACCTTAGAGTGCCTAAACCCTTAAGAACGTGCAGTGCTATGAATGCACCTCGTTTTAGAAATGATTTATGAAATGAACACTAAGCCTTTGCCAATATGCTAAGCTTCCTGAGACCTGGGAGAACAAACCAGTTGACACGGGTCATAAGCTCTACATCTACCTGAAACCCTACCACAAAAAGACTTAGCCATTTGAAATCTAGCGAAGGGTAGGTCAGCATTTGCGACAGTTTATGCTGATGAATTACACTACTACCTTAGCACAGCAAATAAAAGATACACAGTAACTTCCTCATTCCACGATGTTACGATGAATACGAAAGAGAGCAAAAACGGTGTGGGCACAGTTTATATGCTTGGACAACAAGGTGATGGGTACGGCCTATAGCCACCTGGACTTTTGCTAAAATCTTAAAGAGGGAGCACGGCGGCCACAACAACTTGTTTGACAAACATTGGTCTTATTACAGCAGTATTTTTGTCTTTGGCTTGAATTTAAAACCTTTAGTTTCAAGACTGTTGTACTGTTTGGAAATGTAAGTCACGCTTTTATTCCATCGTCTTTTATAAACTTTGTAAATTGTTTGAAATAATTTGGGTTGCTATGATAAAACACCGAAAAACAGAACCCTGCAAAAGTACAGTATACAGTACATTCCCGAAATTGCCCCTCCCCCGACCCATCTAAATTTAGCCCACTTGCGCGCACAAATTGCTTGCTACCAAACCAGTTACGTGATGAATGTTATCTTGCATATAATTTCATACCCTAGCACTTGAAATCAAATGTTTTAAAATAAACTAAATGTGATTTGGGAAGGTTTGTTGGACTCTTTTGGGGCAATAGTAGTTAAATTTATATTTGCAAACAGGAAACCCTCAACAAAGTTCAAATTACATCTGTATCTGTTTGTAGTTGGGGGAAGTAGTGATCACTTCGTTGGTTGAACTAAAGTCGCTGCTGCTTGAATGATGCATAAATAAGAATGTGATATCTTTAAAATTAATTTTAACTGTTTCAAACTATGCATCTTTCTTAGTTCGCTTTCGTTAGCTAACAGTAAATGAAAGTATTTTGCACTAGGTATTTTTCGCTAGGTGCTGACTGAAATGAGAAAGTTTTTGCCATTTTGAGGAAAATGTAGCCCAGTTTTTTCCTACTTATACACTGTTAAAACCCCGGTCAATGTTTTGGCTGGGTAAAATTTTGGTTTTATGTTGGCCAAACCTTGTTCATCTAGTGGTAACAACTTCCCTTCAATACATGTTTATTGTATTATCCAATTATTGGTGAAGTTGGCGACAAACTTATATTCGACCGTTCGGCATATTTTTGCTTTACCTACTCGTTGTGAGATTAATTGCTATTTAGCCGTTTGCTTAAGGGCAATAGGCAGTCACCCCAAAATTTCCTTTGAAAAATCAGCAAACTCTTGCTAATCTCCCCCTGATTGCATTAAAAGCTGCACTGAAGTCTTTTTGAACATAACTGTTACAAACAATAGGTAAAACAAGGTAATATTCTCTTTAAATTTCACACTTCACTAACAAAAATATTGTCACTTAATCAACATAGGCCATTCATGAACTAGAGTGACGGGGCATGAACTAAAATCTGATTTGTGTGACTGCATTTTCCCTTTAAAGTAATGGGCAAATCGTTCGTTACAGGTTTTGAGCGACTACAGACTAAACTTAATTTGGCTTTGCATTTCTTCTGATAATGGGACATTGTTTCAATATTGGTATCTTTGACCTTTGCAAAAGAGGAGTAATCGCACATTTTGTTTGGCCACAAAATTGGGCTCAATTTCCCAAAAAGTTTAAAAATAGTACAACGAACTAGCACACGTTTGTTTGTGATTCGACATCTCTTAATGAGAGCTGAACGGATATCCAATGAGTATCCAGAATATTGGGTATTCTCTGTCACGTCCGAAAGGGCATAGATAGGATACTTTTTATTCATAAACGCAAATGCACATGACTAGTGTTTTGTTATGCAGCAGAAACTCCTTGTGTTAAATTATGGCTGGTGTTATTAATTATGTAGTAATTTCAGTACAAAATATCGAAGAATCATTTGACAGAGCCTTTTAAACCTGATTGTTTTGGACATTATGGATAAAGATGACAGGTCAAACAGATTAGACTAGGGCTTTTGAATTTACGGTGGGGTGCCATAAACTGGAATGTGCCTCTCAGTGTGAGTGCACTCTGTAACGTAACGTGTTTTACAACGGACAGTGTCATGGAAAATATTATGCAGTGTAAAAAAATATAAAACCACATTATGCACAGACTTCCTCACGGCCTAAGTTACTAGTGATTCGTTACAACTATAACAAAAAGCTAGATAGGAAAGATTATTATGAAACAGTTTAGTGCGCAATTAACATAGAAAGGTAAACTTCCCAATTATTGGTTAATATCTTTCACAATGAATTGATAACATTTCAACTGAACAAATGTTGGGAAGTAATTTACTCAACGCTTTTGGAAAAGAAATGCCCAGCAGTTGTTTACTGATAAATGAACAAGATAATGTTAAAGTTGTGATTAATAATTGGAACAATTGTATACCCAACTTAGTTGGCCACTTTTTTCTTACTTTTTGAGGTTATTATATACACGTCAAATATTGGGTCACCAGTTGGTCAAATTTTGCCCAGTTTTATTACAGTGTAAGTTACAGTTTCATATGAATTATACATCTTTCTTACCTCGCTTTAGTTATCTAACACATATATAAATTGTTTTTGCACTATTTAATTTTTCGAAACTTTCTGAATGGAAAGGAAAAGTTTTTGTCAATTTAAGGAGATAAACTAGCCCAAATTTGCTTGTACTTATAAGTTATAGCATCTCAGCCTCCTTCCAAAAGCAAAATTTTCCAAAGGGGAGGGGAACAGCCGCTATCCCAGAACAGCGATCAATCAAACCTTGCTCCCCTGTATTGAAATTCCTGCTGAGCGAATACTAATTTATTATAAATTATTGTAGTTATGCCGAAGACAGTTCTGGTGGGATGCAGGTATACTCCAATGTAATTAGCAGTGCTGGTATTGTCACTTCGAATATAAAGTATTGTACATCTTCATGCAACTGCATTTCAGTATTTTCTTAATAGCGATACCCAATACATATTACGCTCTTAATTCTTCAGCATTAATGTAGCTAACTCTTCATTATAAAACGATGATCTGACTCTTTAAAGAATGCCACTGTACTGTCTCAAATTTAGGACAACGAGTTTCACATGACAAAGGTCTTGATGCACATCTACATCCCAAATGACAAACTAACATCTTTCGCTCGTTTAGCAACTTACTGCCTTGAAAATACGGTACATTCCAAATTATCGCCATTAAAAGGGCTGTATACCTAATTTTGAGAATAACGTTTCTTTCTGTCATATCGCCTGCATCCTACCATTCTTCTTCTTCTTGTAACCATACTGTCTAAAAGCGTCCGGCTCAAACTGAACCGGAAACTGATCAAATGGGCACTAAATCGAAGATGGATCAAATATTTGACTAGTTTTGGTTCAAATCTGACCATTTTTTGTTCCAATTTAACCAAATCTAATCAAATGTTTGACCTGATTTCGGTTCAGTGCCCATCCATCTCAACGGATTCGGTTCATATCTGAAGCGGACGTTTTTAGAGTGTAGAATGAACATTTAGCTACAGCGTCTTCAAAGTCATCAGTTTAAAAAAGGGTTGACTTTACATGGAAAATAAAAATTAACTGAACCATCGTGGCGGTGTGTCACAAAACAGGAGTATCGTTTCTGGTAAATTCATACATAACTCTTTTTAAAGGCACTTGTTTTCTGTCCATCCACAGCGAGTTAGAGAAGGAAACTACCAGAATTCGGTACCATTGTACTTTATAACGCTAATTGGATCAATTATCTCCTCTGCAAGTTTAGTACTCTGCATCGCAACTTTCACATCAATAAAGTAAGTCCATTTGTTAAATGGTGCATAGCATGAAATGTTGACCGATACCAGAAGTCATATTTATGAAGATGCCACCCATAGTGTTATGTAAGGCGGGAAAACTTTATTTCCCAAGAACAGTACTATGGTATTCATGCCGTGACTATACAAGGTACTTAAGGGGCGAGACAAGTTCAAGCCCCGATTTGTTTTAATGAGAAGAGATATGCTAAAGTACATTACGGCAATGTATTTTTTAACTTTTTCCAAAGGGCGCCTCTCTTTTCCACTCCTCTTTTGGCTGCAGACCTGTCTACAGTGATGTTTATTTCAAATAACAACATATTTCGAAAAGAAGGGCTGAGGCTATACTTTAGTTTTAATATATATAAGAGGGATCCCGAATCTTAGCATTTTGATGAAATTTGTACTCAGAACCTGTTTGTCTATCTCGAGATAGTAAAAGATGAGAACTCATTCCATTTTCATGCGACATAATAATCCCACATGGATCCCATGCTCTCGTAATATGGAGACAAGAACGCATGGAAATTTTCAAAATTTAAATTTCCCATTTATTTCCAGGCCAAAACGATGAAATAGAAAACAGAAAAATAAAGCATTTTTCATCAAAGTGAGAAGATGACATGAATCTTGCTAACTTGAGTTTACTTTTAGCTGCAAATGTAGTAAGTTTATCTGCTAATATCTTGAGAGGCATACGTGGGAAACAAATGAAAAAAAAAAGATTTTTCCTTACAAAATATGTTGCAACAGTACTGATGCATAATGCCAAACTATCCACTAGAAAATTGATACCCAATAATTCAAATAATCAATATATATCAATAAACAACTAGGGCAGTATTGAAAGATTGAGAGAGAACACTTTTAAATTTCCGTGCCTACTTAAAATCCCTACATAATCAGTTGATTCATTGGGTATTGACTTCAGCGGAGCTGATATCAATTAGGTATGTTATTTGGATGTTCTAGTTATGTTGCCGTGTTATCCACTGATGTTTTAATAAAATTTTCGCCTTTCTACTTTCAGAAAACTAAGAGCGAAACAGCCAACACACATTCATATTAATTTGTGTATGTCACTGCTGGGTTTCTACATAGCCTTCTTATTATCAGGGCTGGCTGTCGGGCACCGGATTCCATGTACTGTGTCGTCAGCCGCAGTTCTTTTTTCCTGTCTTGCGAGTGTCTTTTGGATGACGGTAGAAGCAATTAATATTTACCGCACCTTCGTTAGAATACAAGCAACTAGTATCCGCTACTTAATACCGATAGCGTGTTTGTTTGCATATGGTAAGTTAAAACCTAAACAGTCAGAGGTTCTAAGCATAACAAAGCATTTCATTCTGCAAACAGCAAACCAACAATCTTGACGATAGGTAGACAAAAAAAGCTGAGGACGTCCCCAGTTCAAATCCAGGTTGGTGTCAACTTTGCTTTTTTACGTCATTCACATGTGATATTTTACGTTTGCCCATTCTCAATTATATAAAGGTATAGATATAGATATAGACATAGATATATAGACATTTATATTTACTGTTATAGACTGACATGCGCAGATACTTACCTTTACAGTTGCAATCAATCGCATGTTCATCGGGGGGGGGGGTTACATTACGAATGAATTGAAGCATATTAACAGCCTGATGGATAAAAGACGGCAGCAGGTGAATGCTGCACACTTGAGTACAAGTCAAAAATATAAAAACAAAGTGGAATAGAGAATAACCACTGCATGTTGAAACATATTGCGACCGTTTGCCAAGAGTAGTGCACATATAATAAATTACTTCTTGTAACGGCAAAGAACACATGTTTAGCTGAACTTCTGTAAACTTAGTTTGCCACTTTTAGGAATTCTATGTAGCAATGAATGGAATGTTGTTTTCTCTAAGGGACCAGATAAATTTGCTGAAAGCACACTCCTTTTTTATTTCTGGTCATTACAGGAGATGTTAACGGTTATTTAAGGGTTTTAGTTAAGTCCACATAGATTTCAACAGCCTTTGGTGTTGTGAACGGTAGCTTGATGTATGACCCCTTCGCCTTGTCTCTATAGCTACAATTGTCGGAACTTTTTCGTGAGGCTTTGAGCCAAGGCTTTTAATTTGTGGTTAGTCTATGATCCACTTAACCTGTGACCCGTTCAACTGTAATCCGTTATCTTATGGAGTGCCATTTGACCATGTTTTTTTTTTATCTATTTTGTCTTGTACAAATGTATGTAGCATATGCTCGCTGTGTTCTTGTACTCATCTGTCCATATTTATTTTTCACTTCATTCGTACTGTAACCCGCCAAATAATCTGGTCTTGCCCGTGAAACTTTAAGTAGGGTTAAAACATGTGATGACGGGGCTAAATTGATATGATGACGGGGCTATAAATCAGGGTTAATTGGGGTTCAGGGATTCGGCTTTCTTCTTTTGCCCCTCCCATCCACCATGAAAATGATACATCACAATTGTGATTAGTTAAGAGCAATTAAAATTCTTATGATTACAAAACTTCATATTTGTTTGACCTTAAGGTTGTCCTGCCGTCACAACAATTTTGATCACAGTTTTCGACAAAAGCTCCAATTACGATGAAGTACAATAGTAAGTACTGTAAGGTTTCGTACAGAACGTTGTAGAGATTGAAATGGTGTCGTTTGTAACACATTTTCACATTTCGGTAACGTGTAATATATAGATTATTTTGGAAATTTGCATGAAAATTTGGTTACCTTGCTTCAACTTTTTGCTAATCCTCAGAATGATGAAGAGGAGCACAAAATGTGCTCTTGCACAATGTTTATGAATCAAAGATTTTGAAATTCCTTTCATTTTAGTGGGTCAAGACTGTTATTTGAACACTTTATTCTAATTCCGAGTTCAAACTTGACTCAAACTTGACTGATTGTATTGCACTTGGGAAGAAAGAGTCGATAAAAGTGATGTCTGCCTAAATAAACGGTTGGCAGTCAAATAGCCGAACGGCAAGATGCAATTTAGCAAATTCCCATCATGTCTGTAACTTTGCACAGGAAAAATATGATAGTCTTTACAGCGGTGTTTTGTTTGTCAACACAATGTACAACATACACTGTTAAGAGCTTGCTTTTATGATGAATCTTTTCTATTTACACAGCTATCATTATTCTAACAGGTATATAACTCACTTTTCTGTCTACAGTTGTTTCATTCAACCCGGCAAGGCATTTTACTTTGGGTACTTGACAGAGGTCGCTATTTCGTTTCTGCTGAACAGCATTGTCTTTGTCTTGGTTGTTCGAAAGGTAATATTTCGTCCACTATTGGTTTCAAGAACAATTGAAAATGCAAGACGGAAGGAAATTATAACCAGAGTGCGTCACGGAATAACATTTTGGCTTATCCTTGGCCTTTCATGGATATTCGGATTTCTGGCAGCCACCGATAGCAAAACAAAGATATTCCATTACATGTTTTGTATATGTATCTCATCGCAGGGATTGGTTATGTTTTTAATGTTATGTGTTAGCAATCCTGAGTTTCGCAATGTCTTCTCAAAACCTTCTTCTAGTCGACCAACTTTAGCAACGATGGACCTTACAGAAATAAGTCAATCTCATACCCCTAAGCATGGTTTTAAGACATAAACGCTATTATGGTTCTTAAAAATCACAATTTGTTCCTGAGATATTAGACCGAGTCAAGCATGGGACAAATTGATATAAAGTTGATGTAAATGTTGAGGTATTGATGGTGCATTTGCATCTTTGATATATTTGACATAGAACGAATCTAGAGAGTAAGTTCACATTTTTAGCTCTAAGATGCATAATTGCTTTGATCATTTTGAAATATTCAGTAGTAATCACTTTTTTTTCCCAGTGTTTTCATTAGAAAACTCCTCCCCTTGAAACGGGTCGTCATGACTTAGCCGATAGCACCATGACTTGGCCGAATTTTTAATGATAGAAAACCGCAAAGATCAGATATTCACAGTCCGACAGACGCTGGTCTGGCATTGTTGAATTTTATTTCCGAGCATAACTTTACTAAATCTGAACCTATTTTCATGGTTGAAGATTCATTTGGTAACTAATTTAACCATTTAATCAGATTCTAGTCACATCATACGTGGAAATACAAATCGATCCTTAGAAAGGTTTTCAAGATGGATGCCCAGTATCTAAAGGTTAACCCCCAAAACACGCCACTACACTACTGGATTCGGTATGCAAGGTCAGAGTGTAAATGTCCAAGATTCAAACGGACGAAAACTGTAATGTTGGGGTTACATTTTTTTGAAAATCACGTTTCCTGCCATGTCTTTTGAATATCTCTTAAAGCTGATCAAACATGCCAAATTGCTGAGCGTTTGATTGATTAAAAGAAATCATATCGTAACTTCAGCAGCAATAAGAC
>WURT03256901.1:0-25885 GCA_009936505.3 Holothuria glaberrima | reverse complement strand
TGAGGTAAATTGCTACACAATTCTGAAAATGCATAGCAGTATTGCTACGCAAGATGAAATTCTTATTTCCATCCCTGCGAAAACGACATTTTAATTTTCAATATTGGCCAGTTTGAGAAATGATCATGCTGTACACTAAGCGAGCAATTCCAAAAAGTTGTGTAATTCCCACAAAGAAAATTAGTGGCACTTACAGTCAAACGGACTAATATGAGGTAACGTTAAAATCAAGTACATTATGAGAAGTATCGTTAGTGTCAGCTTTTTCAGGTAAATTTCACCTGTTTCCTTACAGGATGAAAATGGGGAATATCTGATGGTACTGTTATTGATTTGGTTAGTTAAGTAGATGAGGTTTTACCCCTCAGTTTGTAACCAAATGGTTTAAGTCGGGCCAGCCACAGCCTTTCTTCCAGTTGTGGCTCACTGGCTTGTTTTCCCTACTCCATTGCTAATGCTGAGCATCAAGCACAATGGCAATAGGTTCCATTTTTGAAGTCTTTGGTATGACCCGGCCAGGATTCGAACCCCCGACCTTCCGGTTGCAAATCGGATGCTCTAACCACTTGACCATGCAGTCAGTTGGTACTGTTATTGAATACCATCAACCCAACACATGTATTCACCATACGTCAACAAAATTTTTCCATCTTATGGACTTGACAATCCTATATCTGAATATTCATTGGCTACTAGCTCAACAATCTTCAAGTTTATTTTCATGACCAGATTTTTCCATACTATAGATTACAAATCAAAGTTGGGAACAATGGAAATATTTTACGGTGTGTCAGACATTTGCCAAATGGGATTTTAAATTCCTCTTTTGAGGCTGATTGGTTTGTCAGAGACGGACCTTATTTGTATTTTGATAAAGAAAAGGGATACAAAAAACCAGATCGTATTTGCAATGAAGTTATGGGTTTTATGTTTTAAGGGTAACATCAACTCTACCAGATTCTTACAAAAGTTGGTTGCCATGGTGTGTTACTAAAAACAGAATCAACAAAACATCCGTGTCATGGACAGACAAGATAAATTGAGGGTTTTCACTTTTCGATATTCTAGTCAGATTTCTATCTAAACTTACGTAAGTTCAAAAGTAGTTTAATGTTGAAATAAATGCTGTACAAGTTTCTTGTTGAAATAAGCAAAATTTTTGCATCTTGGGCTTTTTTCCTTTAATTGCTGAGTTTTCACACCATTCTCAGTGCATGATGAATGTGAATAGTAAAGCTCATTGCTTTTCAAACACTCATTTCCTCATTGGTTCTTCCATTTAGTCATAGGGGTGTTAAAAATAGTTCGTCCTGGACGGACTTTTTGAAACGGTGTCCGTCCATGACTGAATTTCTATTGTAAAAACTTCACACATAATATTACTAATTTTTTATCTAGTGGCTCCACAGTGGAGGTCATGTTAAGGACTGATAACTTAGCAGGTTTTTTACAAAACATATTTACCATGGGAAAAGAAAGAAAATTTCTTCTGCTGATTTTATGTAATGAACGGACATTTTTGCATCAAACATAAACATGTACTCCTCCAAACATACCTAGCTACAGCAAAATTCAAATATTAAAGACCTTATGCATATATGCCATGGAACAGAAAGTGTGCCCCCAATGGAGGCAGCGCACATTATTGCAACTTACACCAACAAAGGCAGAGAGCTGATTTGTTTACCGGTCAGATACTCGCACGAGTATGTGCAAAGTCTTTAGCTGTGCATGCAGAGCGCTTCAATGTTTTGCCACCAAAATGATGTTACGTAGCATCAATGCGTAAGGTCTGTACTTGAACCTTAGTTCGGTGCTCCCACAGCCTCTTCATCAAATAAGGGTTTTTTAAAGGTTGTAAAATATAAAATAAACATATTTAAAGGTTGTCAAATGCAAAATAGAGGAAATAAAGTCCTTACTTTTAACAAATTTCAAATAACGAAGTACTTACCGACCTAACTGACTTTACTTACATCAAGATTCCCTCTCTTCAAGTAACTTATCTTGAATCTTTGAGCCTGTTTTGTGCTACAGATCATACCCTGCTGTCCAAATATTCATCTGCAAAGAAAAGTTAAATTTAAAACTTTTCTTCAAATATTGCTAATAACGGGTGCTTAAAAATATTACCATGGTGCAAACTATACATAAATGCTAAGTTAGGGTCTTGGTAAAATCTTTCAAATGCTCTCTTCACTGCTGCTGCATACACATATTTTTCCAGTAAGGCATTTTCACTTCACACAAACAAAGCAAATGTTTGCCACCCTGAACCAAATCAGCATGTGCCTTTTTGTTGGATTATTTAGCTACATATACTTTATTGGAGGTAAGGAGGCTTATGTATAAATATTTACAGAATAATCTCTTTAATAAAGATCATCACTCATCTTCAAGCATCCCTGTTCCAACATGCACAAGCTTGATTATTGTATATACATATAACTCAAAAATGTAGTTCCTACACAACCTAGAAAAAAAAAGGCCTGTGCTTCAGGTATGGACTCTGGGGTCATTCTTGGATTTACTTCATGTTTTCTTTAATGTACAACCATGAGCTTCATATTTAATAACAGATATTTCTACTTTGTGAAATAGAAAAGAACATTTCTTCCAAATATCACTGATTCCAATGACTGCAATTATCCACAGGTCATTCTTTACATTAAATGTTTTATTAAGGTTTACGGAAAGTATTACAACTTTTGTACAGTTGTTTGAACACATTTAGTGTCTCATGAGTTTCTTCATTTACACAGCTAAAGAGGTCTGAATGTCAATTGAAAAATGTGTACCATAATTGTCCTACAAAATTATGTTAACTGTGGTACTCATGTTTTAAACTTTTCTTTGTATTACTAAAAGCAAAACTTTTCAGCATTTAAGGAACTTATAGTTTAAGCATTATACTACAGTATATGCTCAAAGTAGCTCTCAAAGAAGAAACAGTTTAATGCTTTGTAATATATTATTATATTATGTGCTCAGTCTTGAAATGATGAAGTAAAATGGGTACTCCTGCCATTCATGATACTTAGAAGCAGGTATTTGTTAAATTTCTGGTTAAATATCCTTAAAATATTTAATTTCATCTAGTTTGGACACCTCACATATGGGGAACTGTAAAATCTCAACACACAAAACGGTTTAATGACTTGCTCTGCAGTCAGGCTCTGATGAATTTAATATTTTGCACTTGCCCGATTGGGCACAGCTAATACGATTTTTACTTGCCTGAATCTGCCCAACAAATACAGTTGATTAATGGATTGCAGTTACAATGAAACAAAATTTAATATTTACAACAGACACTTCTTTCAGAAACACTTTTAGCTAATCAGTGAGCATGACTCTTCATGACAGAGGGATTGTTCCTCGTTCTGCAGGGTGAAGAATATCTGCGAGGCAGCTGCACAATAATTTTCAAGCAAATGTAACCATGATACTCATGCATGATACAAAGACATGAATAATATGGTTTGAAAGCTAAACATGTTCTCTCATAAAAAAAAACGTTCATTTTGTGTACAATGTTATCTCTGGAGTGCTTTTATCACGATTCCAAAATCATCGCAAGATCTTTACAGATTGAAATTTTGCGAGACACCAAGAACTGAAACAGTAAGTGGCTGCTAGAATAAGGTATTTCAGAATGATCACAAGGAGCGCAGGTCAAAAGGTCATATGAGGGGAATCCGCAGCGAAGGGACGAACTTTTTCCACCACCACTGTGGAGCTAGAGGCTATATACGACCAATGAGGAGCCGTTACGCAGACACTCGGCTGATGGCGGGATGTAAATATACAAATATTACATGTACGTACGTAGGCAAGCAATACGCATACTGTATACACTGTATGATTGTACAACACGTACAACGTATACATTATGCAGACTAGACAAGACATCAATGGCAGAAACTTAACGTTAACTAGTACTAGTTACTGCATGTAGCTAACTAGCTAGATGCAACTCGTAAGCCCCACACTACTCAGAATGGTTACGTTATCGATGCAGTTTAGCGAACATTGTCATTCGGCTTACAAAATTTAGGCTATTGAGATTTAGCCCTATAGAAGATGGTGATGTATCTACAGATTTAATTCGATAATGACGAGTTGAGAAAACTAGGACTTAAACTAGTCTCTTCTTGAAAGGGTTAGCTTGTCGCTCTAACGTTAATAGTAATACCACACCGAAATGCCCGACCTCGTTAGGACCACAACACATTTCCATTTAAAATGGAAGAAATGTGTGTGATAATGATCACTCAAAAATATATACTGACGTGCGTGCATAAACGCGTACGCATGCCGGATTATCTGCCGTCTAGTACTTTGCATGTAACAAGTTGTGCATGATATACGTACCCTGCACTGAATGACCGTACCGGCGTACGCGTGAGTAAGAGTACGTACGCTACGGTGACTATGGAGAAGACATTCCACATATGTCTGCTAACAATTCCATGTATTGACAGAAAATTTCCTGAAACGGCAATAAGTCTGATTCATTTTGGACAATGTTCCAATTTTTACAAGTTTTCAAAAAGATGTTATATCACTTAAACTTCCTTCAACATCTAAAAGCATCTCTAAAGCTACTGGAATCCACTAAGTTTCTTTTTACGGAAAGATTTCCAGAAGGTAGAAATATTAAACACTACTGACATAGTGAAAACCCCTCATTTGACCTTATTTAAAAGGTCATTGCGCCTGCGCCGTAGGTAATTCCAAACTACCTTACTGAACTATTACAGTGAAATGTACAGTAGTTCATGAGATATTTATACCACATGAAACCCTTATATGAAAACTCCTTTCTTTCGAGAATTTTAAGCCACATGCATTTTATGGCTGAAATTAGTATGTTAAATTAGACTGCAAGTTTCGTGATGTGCATTGCACTGTAGCAAAGCCTTTGCAGTTTTTTCCTCAGAGCAATTGCCTGATCGGACACCATGCCCTGCCATTCTACTAGCCCCCAAAAAAGTCTGGTTGACCCAGGCAACCGGACAGGCGATTTGTCTGAGCATAGCTGCAGTATGTCCAGTTCTTATGCTAAATTACAATTTAACTTCTTTTTGCCCCTTTGGAATAATCTGCCATCAGTTTTCTGTTTTTTTAGCTGCACTCCTCCAAGTTTGTTCTACACTCTTTTAGTTTCTACCTAGCAATTTGAAGAAGTCCTGATGCTACAGATTTTGCATGCATGTTTTTTTTTCAATTGCTGACTTGAGTCTGTATTCAGCCTCTCCTTAAAATTGTTGGAGCTTTCAAACTGGCCTTGAGCTCTCTTTTCCTCTTTGTCCACCGTCTCTCGAAATATTCTAAGCTCATCAAGGTACTTTCCAAGTTTCAAGTGACCAGGCCTGGACACATATTTTTGGCATGCTTATTATTCCAGGAACAGATTGACTACCATATTCATCCTTTTGGTCTAATTACTCAAAGCAATCAATGCCTGTTTTTAACAAACATCCAATTAGAGGTCATCATTAGAGCAGACCACATAGAATATGTTTCAAAATACTCACGATATAGCTTATCACTGCCATGTGCCTCCTCTGAAGTGAACTCAGCCAGGGTTAGATCCTCCAAAACAGACTCTGAAAGACTCAAAATACTCAGAATTTTTAAAAGGACTGAGATGACTCCCTCTAGCTTTATTTTACTACAAAACTTGTTGACTTTACGTGTGACTTAATACAAAAATATAGGTTTTTAAAGGTTTTGAAGAGTTTTTTAATAAAATAAAGAGCCACTTTTTCAAAAAAGGTTTTTTAAAGGTTTTACAGGTTTCAAAGGTTACTGTGGGAGCACTTTTAGTTTTACCATAGTTATACACTCATCCATGTTTACAAACAAACGATGTCACGGTTGGTTGGCAAAAGAGTTGGTAAGGCACACTTACACTGTGGTCTTCTTCCTGTGTGCAATCGCGCAAGCGTTTACACATGCAACACCTAACATACACACCTCTTCTTGCACATGTGCTATGCCAACCAATGCCAACCAGTGGCGTAAACGTGAACAGCCTAAATACTCACATTCAGTTGTTCCGTTGGGAAAGCACCATCACCTACTCTGGTTGTATAAGCCTTCACGACGCCATAGACATTGCCAAGCTTATGAGGTGGTATACCCAGGCCTGTACAAACACCTCCAATGGAACAATTTGATGATGTTACATATGGGTACGTTCCTGTCAGAGAGTGAGTGAGAGATGTTAGCAATGGCATGCACTATCAAAACCTTAAAGTTTTGCATTTACTGGCACAGAATGCCCCAAAAAACAAGCTAAACTAATCACCTAAAGCCAATTCTCACCCCCACCCCGTTTCCCTTCAAATGGGTGCTTCACTGAAAGCATAACATCACCATTCTCCTTCTCATATGTCAAAATCTGTTGGTTTTCAGTCAGTTTCAATCATTTTGCATGACAATTTGTAAATCAACTTGAGCTGAAATTTCATAAACCTTCCCCCACGAATAAATCTTTTAAGTGCTTACCAAAATCAATATCCAACATAGTTGCATTGGCACCCTCAACCAGCACCTGTTTATTTGTTTCACTCAGAGTTTTATTGATGTAGTGAATGGTATCACAAACCATTGGTCGAATTTCCTCTGCATAATTCTAAATTGGAGAAAGCAAAAAACCAACAGTAAATAATTGATCACTTATTGAAAAAGAAGAACACATTTGTTTCTTAGCAAAATTTAAACATAAGCTAAAAGAAAGAAATATGAATACATGACAATCTACTGTAGATAATACAAGAAATGTTTCATTTAAGTCATACTGTTGTAATGACTGGCAGGATGAACACTTCCTTATCAAATGTTTCCTTCAAGAAAGAAAACTAATATATGATTGTTGGGAAATAATTCATGCCTTATTTGTAAAGTTTTCCTTTCATTTTTACAGCCATAACCACACCTTCTTCAGAGTCATCAATCAAAAGTACATTAGTTAAAGTTGCCTTCTATGTAAAGTAAAACTCTTGTCAGCTGGGAATATTCCTAAACAGCATCCTTAGTAGCCATAGCAACAAACATTATATCCACACCTGTGACAGTGCTTGAAAGTTTTGAAATAGTCAATAACATTTCTTATTTCTTTTCATGCAAAATTACTACAGCATACAGTAATTGTTCACCACATTGCTTTATAATAACTAGTTCAAAGGGCATAATGCAATCCGCCCAATTTTTGTATACCCCTGTTTAAGGTAGGTCGGTGTTCATTTATGAAAATATCCATATACCGACTCCAAAATATCAATAATATCAGTATTTTCACAGAACAGATACCCATGGTATATGTGCGCAAAATGACATGCCGTGTTTTAAGTTTGTATGCTCCCCCTGTCAAAGTGTGCTTATGGCCCGACGGAGTACCGACAAAAGAATTTGCGATCTTTGGTGGTACACTCTTACGTAGGGAATACTTTGGAAATTTCTGTATATACCTTTGGAGATAATTTTGCGATGTTAAACAAAAAAGGATGAACAAAAGTATTTTGATTTTTAACATGTGAATGTACGTCTTATTCTTTCGTGATTCATTGTTTAGGTCCTATCTGAGCCCACCTTCAATATTTTCAGTGTGTGACATTAGATATAAAAATATCAACTTTCGACAGCATAAATTATGGCATGCTTTGTGATCTACATATATACAGCAAACTTGTGCATCCTCAACCATTTCAATGCAATTTTTACATTTCTGTTTGTCTTATGGTTGAACTCATCGTCGATACATTTATACAAACAGCTAGGCCTATAACTTCGCTAGTCTCCTAGTTACAGTGGTAATATTACGTTCTCAAATGGATTCCCATAGCTGGCGCACTACGCCGTGCTGGCCACCACACTTGCTCTGCCCGAAGGGACAGTTTATTGCAATTCATGTTCGCATTGTATTTTGGGCCACTGGCTTGTGTACGTGTTCATATAAACTGTCTCAGACCTAGCAGCAACCAGTGGGGTCTCCATTAACATTTTCACAGCATTGTTCCTTGATTGGTTTGTGGCGTGTGCAAACGCCAACTGCACTGCAAGATTCTAATCTGCATATTCACTTTTTCTAGCACATGTGCACCAATTCGGGAGACTTGCACTGTTCCTTGAATTCGATTCCTTCTGGCTGTTGTGCTCTGTCCGTACCATAGCTTAATGAGCTACATTTACAATACCGAACGATATTTTATCGATACCAACCACTGTAGTCGGTACTATATGACATCTGACATTTCTGCCAACTCACGCTTTCCAAATTATTCCAGGCAAGTGCCTGATGAATCATTGTTTCAGGAGCATGCTCAGACATTCTTCAAAAATCCTCAAAAATTGTCACCCTAATAAACATTGGGCCCATTATTTGCAGTAAAACCTTTTTCCCTAAATTTTGTATCTTCTCAAGGGAAAAATTAAAAAAGCAAATTCTTATGCCTCGAGTATAAGAGAGAACTTTTTTAAAGACAGAATTTTGACCCCCCCCCCCAAAAAAAAAAAAAAAAAAAAAAAAAGTCAGTGACCAACTGTGTGATGTAGCTTGTTTGGGCATTTCATCTTTCCATGCAGTCATGATCTCCATGCCGCACCAATTGGCATGTGGTTATGTGAGACAATGTGATGCACAGCATACAGTAGTACTATATGGCCTACTATGATCTCCGCAACACAACCGCTACGCCCTTCTCAACTACCCTTGTTTATCCCGTTTTTATGCGACACCTCTAAATACACTCAGTGCATAGTTTAATACTGTAGTGGCTATGTCGCTGAACGAAACATTGAAACCGTCCGACTTCCCCTGCCCACATTACTCATAGTGTAGGCAGTCAGTGCATTGCACTCTCACACAGTGCTAGTACAGTCCTACTGTACGTACAAAAGCAAGGCAGTCTGTTGTGGTCATGCGGGTCGATCATGGAGGTGAACATATGTGTAGATCTCAATATCATTAGCTCTGTGTAGCTTGAAATGGAGATACAGGACTACTATCAATAGTTTAGGTGCCAGTTTTACAACTGTGAGTATTGTAATCGAGGAGTCACTACCCTATTGAATATCGTTATTTTAGTTGAACTATATTCCAGTGTAATGGCTATAGTATCCATATTCTACTATATGCAGACGTTGATAATATCGATATTTCTACTAGTATACTAGGGTACCCGTCGGCTGCGCACCTAGCATAACATTGTACACTACAACAATCTTGTATGATAGATTTCTTAAGTGCGCATTCGGCGGTCACCCCAATATACTATATATAGACTACTATATATATCGATATTGTGGAAAACCTGTATCAATGATATGACTAATGTTGGAATATCGACTAATACCTGTTATATAGATATACCGCTACTGTTTACCCCTGTTCCTAATTCATGTATGATGTTTTTCAATTGTGGACAATGTCTGTGTTACAGATTTGCCAGATTCATAAAGAACTTTTTCCAAGGTTTACATATAATAAGAATCATTATGTTCTGGAACATAATTAAAAGTCGTCAACATGTAAGGGTAATGAGAGATTTGCCAGATTTACCTGTGTCACAATAAGGTTTGATGAGTGTTTGTGCCATTTAAACTCCACACAGTGATCACTTGACTACAATATTGCAACAAAGGTGTAATATTTATCTAAATGTTTTGCACTTAAATCTCTCCTGTCTGTCCAGTTTTAATGAAACACTCATTGAAACCAATCAAGGAAGGGTAAGTAGAAGTTGATCACCATCATGAGGATTTCAAAAGGTTGAATGCACCTGACAGTCATAAACTTGCTAATAATAGCATAAGAGTGGAATAAAGTTCAACCCTTCACCTTAAATTAAGCCATAGCATTTACGATAGTGATTTCAAAGTGGTATTGAACAACTCAGGTTCAAAGCTGTGTAGCAATCAAGATATATTTTGGGGTTATGCATCATCTCTTTTTTCATACCTTGTACATCTTCAGCTGTTTCTCAACGTCCACTTCAAGGGTTGGAAATGTCCTCTGCATAACATTCAGTAATGACCTGAATCTATACAACAAAAACGAAACAATATGGCTTTACTCATAATGAACTTCATCTTGCACTTTAATATACTGCAAACATAACAGATGCTGTTGTTAAGTATTACAACATTTTCTTTAGTTATTTCAAAACTCCATTATGTCACTCCTTGAGAGTTCCTTATTTCTGAGAGCAGAGAGCTAGAAATATTTGCATAGGATGGCTTTGATATTAGCCTAAAATTTTTCAACCTTTTCATTATTCTTTCTTTGATTAATATATATGCATAATGTACAGTTGAATGTTTAAAGGTCAAATAAAGGATAAAATAATTAATCCTTGTGATTGCAAGTACTGGAGGATGAGATGCAAATGTTTTTGAGAGGTTACATCCCAGGGATGCAAAGTCTTTCTGCCTAGTAAAAACACTGATTTTCTGTTATTGACAAGATCATCAAATACAGTTCACATGTAATAACTGTCACCCGATTGCTGAGTAGGTGTTTCTTCATCCTCAGTTCAGCAATGACTAATTCCTCCCCATTTTGGAAATTGGAGAGCATTCACAAATTAGCTGGTCACAATACTACAATAAACATATTTCCACTTGATCATAAAATTGCGCACATCAAAGACAGATGAAGAACAGACTTTGATTTTATGACATAACCCGCAAATACATGACATTAACAAAACAATTTCAGATTGCTTTATATGCTCTTGGTTTCCATGGTAACTACTCAAAGGCTTGAATAAGAAAATATAACAAGTTTCAGGCTTTTACCATTTTCCTGATGCAGTACAATAAAGCACTTTATGTAAAACCAATTAGTTGATATCACAGAGTGTCAAGAGAAAGTGCATTATAACTGATCTTTCAATCAATCGATGAGAAAATACAAAGTTCCAAGTTCTGAATAAAAAATTGATTCACTGATTTGAAAAAGGGAGGCAATATTTCTGACAAAATAGAGTGACCCTGTGTCACTTTTATCAACACCTTATGGTACTTGTTGAATAGCCATGATCAAATGATCTTGGATATGTACTTAACCTTTGTTCTTCACCATATTTTGTTTTAACTTTACACTAAGCTGTATTTACTATTTAAGCAGATCACCATGGTGATGTGTACACAACTCAGTAAGCACAAAGGATATGAAGCTTGACAGTTGAAGCAAATTTAAAAGGAGAAGAGAAAAATGTAAAACAAAAAAGAAAGCTCATGCAACAGAAAATACAGTACTCTGATTAGGAAAGGGTATTTGGAAGCATTTATGGGCTTCCAGCACAAGTATAAGATAAAGGTAAAGACGGAAAGATGGAAAGTGTAGAAGCCAGGATCAATGATGGCAAATAAGGCCAAACTGACAAATATTCTGAAATCTATGTGAAGTGGAAAGCCCTTCCAAACAACTGCCAGCATTGAATAAGAGGGCTGAAAAGATTGTGTTTCACTTAAAGGGGATAAGGCATCCCCCCAAACCAGGGAGTTCTAGCCCAAACATATGTAAAAATAGCCCTAAAGTTCTAAATACAGTTGATAACTGCACTTTGATTGACATTAAATCATACAATAGTTTCACTCTGGTTGGTCAACAATGACTTACAGTCAGCTGTGTTCCCAATTAAGCTCACACACACTGTGTTTGACAATATTGCCTCAAGCACTTTTAACTCACTTGGGCTACTGCGGCTCTGTCTTAGGGTGTATTACAGTAGATAGGCTTGGTTTAAATTAGAGGAGGGGCTAGAAGTTAACTTAGTAGGAAGAATTGTCACTAACAGAGAGCCTTTAAAAAGCTGCTAAAGTAAGTCTTCATGAACTGATTGCAACACCTTTCTCCCAAAACTGCAAATGAAGGAACAAACTTCCTAAACTTGTAATAACATTTACCTGTTGGTGAAGTGATCAAAATCTCCTACCAAGTCACACACCCGTATGCCAGACCTGCTAGCTTTGGAAGAATAGGTTGGACCAATCCCTTTCTTTGTTGTACCAATGCTTAAAACAAAAGAAAATAGTTACCAAGTGAACATGAAATGAACACAATATTTTTACTCTATGAGGAATTTATTTGATGTATTAGTGATGAGTAGAACTGTGGGTGAAAAATACATGACAATTTTGTCTCAAGAAATCCTGTGTAGATACTTGCCTTCCTAGTAGATAATAGATGCAGAACAAATTTCTGCACACATGAACACATAAATATGCTGCAATTTCACTTTTCAAATCCAGCATTTTGTACTTTTCTTGTTAGTAGTGGTAAAGGGAATGGCCTCTTTTTAAAGACTCAACAAATTTGCTTCCTCATCCAACTGTATCAATTTCTATTGTAAAACTAAGCCCAGATGTAAAGTATGTCTCAAAACAGTGAAGTCCTTCCTAATGAGAGGAACCCACAAGAAAACCAATGAGTTGCTACTTCAACAAGTAACTTCTGTCCTTCCACGATAGAACTACCTGTTATTAATGAAGTGTTGTCTGCATGGCACTAAGACTATAAGAGGCAGATGATACCTAACTCTTGCCTGTTTTTTTTTTTTTCTTGATTTGTGAAGTTATATGACTGCCAGTGTTCACTGACCTGTGCAAATCAGAAAACTCCTACAAAGGTGATTTCCTGTAAAAGCTGTGCTCCCTGCTTTAAATATTGTGCAGTTTGCTACTACTTGATGATGAGTGTTCAAAATATCAAAGAGCTGGTACTGTACACAGTACTTACAGTCATAAACCTGCATTTCCAAACTCCCTGTTTGGGAATCAGCTAGCTCCTATTAACCTCCTATGATTCCCACTATCCCAAAAATAGGACCCTGACAAATTAATTGCACAGTGATGAAAGGCATCCTCTGACAGAGGGCTGTCTCCTTAGTCCTCTCCCATAATTTACAAAGGTAACTGAACTCCCTACCTTTTCTTTTTCATAGATGAACCAACTCTTTAATCTAACATTTAAATCTTCTATCCACTTCATGAAATTATTACACTGGAATAAAAATACTTTGCTTATGAATACAATATTTGCAGCTTAGTACGAAAATGCACCGGTAACCTGGTCCATGTATGGCAGGTGTTCTCAAGGGACTTTGGCAGAGGGCCACTTTTACTTGAGCCTTTTGATTACAAAAATTGTAGAAGTCAAACTGTGGTTAAATGGCTTCTGTTCATACATAAATTTTGGGCTCCTATAATCTTTCACAGGCAACTTAAGTACACATCAGGGCTGCAAAGGGCTCATATGGCACCACTTGAAAAAAATTGGTTCTATGGTACTGTATGACAACAATAAATGTACTCAGGCACAATAATGTACCCTTTTGAAATTATTCAACAAGCTCCCCCCCCCCCTCCCCCACATGAATATTATCCACAGTACAGTAAATATACTGTATAAATTAGAAATGAATTTGAAAAAGATAAATACCAATTTTTTCCCTTCTCCTTCTCCTGGAGTCCATCCACAGCTTGGTGCATATCAAATACTAGAAGTAAAATGAAAAGCAGAGAAAGTCTTTTAACACAAATTTTAACTTCTGGACCATTTCACAAAGCATCTGATGAAGCTCATTGTGAGAGGCATACTCTACAGGTTCTAGTCTGGTCAAATGATAAGCCAATATGATTTTTTCATACATTTCCATGGGATGTTTACTGCACATGCCTGAACAGTATTTTTCTTATCAACTTATTGTACATAGTGCAGTAGATACTGTACACTGAATGTGTTAATTCTCGATCATCATGCCACCTGAATGATTTCAACCACATCAAACAGTCTTGAATAAGTTAACTTCATCAGCATTCAGGGTTCAACAAAACTTCTCATCACATTTCAAAATGTCATAATTCTGATCACATTTCTCACAAACTATTTGTCTTTCATTCCATGTTTGGCAGCCTGTCATTCACACCTTTCATTAAATATTCATTTCATAGTTCTGTTTCTTCTCTTTGGATTATTTTTTAGATGAGTGTTATGTGTGTAGAATGAATACTATGGTGATAAAAAGATAAAAAAAAAGATGAAAATAAGCTAGGACACTAGTATCTCAAAGAAGTCTTTTCTACTTTACTGTACTACTACTTCTTCCAAACTCAAAGCCTGAATTTACAAGAAATTGTAGTGAAAAATAAACTGCAGGCCCTGGGAACTTTTTGATTCCAATATTATCTTAACATTTTTCAGTTTTCCATCACCATAGCAACCTTGGTCCTTTGTTATTAGCTTACCAAGATGAGCTCTGTCAGAGATGAGTAGCCTTGATTTCCAGTCATCTAATCCTTTTGACTTGGCTTTCTCTGCTTCTTCAAACAAGCCAGGTATATGAATGACTACACCATTTCCTAAAAAATAAGAACGAAAGAAAAATACATCCTCCCAGCATCAATAACAGGATTGCAACAAATCATAATTTCATTAAGTACTTTTCAAAATAACGTGTCTCATGCAATAACACCAAATTTTTTCCTTTTATTGCAATATTTAACACACCGACTTGAGCCAATGACTTGGCTACAGTAGAGAGTGGCTTGTCACCACTATGAATATTTAACAGTTAATTAACCACTTCACACTTCTGAAACTTGCCGGAAATAAGAAAGACAGTTTCCAAATACAGTTGTACAAAACGCTTGCACATAGTATTACTGTTCAAACACATGTTACTGTATCAGCTTGCATTGTGATTTTTTAAATGCTTCCATCACAGTACAGCTAAAATTTGTATCACAATAGTCTTGAACATTGTAAAAATATGAAAGAAATGGGAAAAATTCTGATAGATTTTTTTTTTTTTGTGATATGATAAATGATATTTGAGAGATACAAAGGAAAACATGAATTCTGCTCATAACAACATTTTACCACATGCTGTGGTTTTGTCAAAACCTGAGCATTGTGTGTCTCGAAGGCACTGAGGAATATCCATTAAGTACCACAAGAAATACAGGTAATATCACAATTTTTCAGAACTTTTTGCTATGTGTAGTACTATAAGGGAGAAGGAGCAGGAACTTTACACAAAAGAGAATTTTCTCGGCAAGATTATAAAATATAATACCAGTATCCTGCAACTTTCACCTGAGAACTGTCAAACCATCATTTGGAATTCTGTCCTTGTGGGGATTTAGAAAGCTGTGCTTGTTTTTAACAGCTGTGTGGTTGCCTCAGGCAACCAAAATTAATGATGGGCAACAGAAAACAACAACAGGTCAGTGGTCTGAACTTCTGAAGTACAACAAAATATCATGGGGGAACAAAATAGGTAGCACAGGACAACTTTTAGACTTCCTTCAGGACAACTAAATCATCTTTCAAACACCCAAAAAGGCAGACAGGCTGTCTGAAACACCACCATAAGATTATCTTTAATAACTAAACTTGAGGCCACCAAAGACTTTTCATATAAATGTTAGACAGAATATTCTGTATTTGCAATAACATCCTCTATTTTGGGGTCATTGGTGAGGGTGCAAAATGACTCAAAAGTCTTTTCTACCATTTTTTACTTAAAAAAGGATCAAACCTGAATTTTTTTCAGCAAAGGGATGAGAGGCTAACCCTTCCATGGGCTGCTTTGTGTAGACAGCTTGCCATCTTCTCTACATGTGTGTAAGTTTGCTATTCCTACTGTGCATGAGCTTGTTGTCAGACTATCAGGTCTATCACTTTGACTTTTCAACTTGTAATACAGTATGTTACTGGAGATAGCGGGTGATAATACTGTAGACATGTTTCATTTATTTATCATGTCATGTGATATGAACTGATAGAATTTCCTTTGTCTCATTCTACTCCTTTGAAAACTAAAAATTAAACACTTCACATATGTAAATTTAGATAAGAATGATGTACTGTATTGTGTCTAAGTTTTTATGCTTTGAATTATTCTGAGGTAACATGTGACATCACAAAGATTCTCAAGCAGACTTACTCTGCTTCAGATATCAGAAAATTTACATTTCCAAGATTCTACACAAGTCATAAACTCTCAAAAGAAACCAAACAGCTCTCTCATCTTGGGAAGGAATTATTAACAAATTACAGCAGCTGAAGAGCAGGATGTACCAAATCAGCTGACATACTTGACTTGAAAGGCTTTCAGAAGCCATGGAACTATAAATTTTAAGATATATCTGTCTTCTATCAATTACTGGGTATTGTTTATGGGAGTCAGTGACACATTGCAGGCTTCAGTCAGTGTATACTGTAGGATGTAAAGCTAGGCAGCAGAACAATAAACAACAGACATTTTGGGGGCCTGATGTGTAATACTGTAGGTTGTCTAGCAACACTTGCTCTTCTTGGTGGAGTTAACTTACTGTACATGATGTCAGTCCCCCTGTGGGCTAGGGGTTGTAGAATATGCCCACGGTATTCCAAGCCTGTCATAAAAGGCGACTAAAGGGAAAGTCTTTCACCGTATTTGAACTGTACTTGAAACCGAACTTGAACTTGATCCGTATTTGAAACTGTTTTTGAACATTACTTTTTATCTTGTTGACACTTTATAACACATTCATGTAAGTGTGTCGTTAAATCTCGTCTCACTAACTACATGACGTCGGAGGTGATAGAATTATTCCACAATTAACTTTATTTTTGTCCTGTGATGAAACCTTCATCATGTTCATTAATGACACATTAGGTTATGCTCCCAAAGACATCACAAGGCCAGGAACAGGGTAGACTTATCAAGCTTTGCTTTATGTTTAGCCATATGTACAATTGAGCTGATCCAAATTGTAATACAAAATGCCATAATCTGCTGAACTCTACAGCTACCCCATCCTTTGTCTAAAGTTAAAATGTGACATTCCATATGATGGTTTGAAGAAGTACAGAGTAGGAAAATCACACCCCTTTCCCAAAATAAGGGTTTTGAATATTGTATAGCAGGAAATTTCCATGACGCTAATTTTTCACGATTCTGTACCTTGTACACATACTGTTTGCAATGTGAAGAATTCGCTGTTGAAACAACCAGCATAGCCTTGTACAGAGTAACGGAAGTATTTTCACAGGCCTTAAATTAGTGATTAGTTACTTGGTTGCGAAAAGTGCAAAAATTGTCCCCCCGTGAAAAATTTCCCACTTTACAGTAGCTGCTCAGAAGCCAAATGGTGCATTTTTTCCCCACAGTGACTGTCTGTGCGTGCCACCACTGGTCAGTTGTACTGTATGTATCAAAGACATTTTAGAACAGCATATTTGGCCTATTTAACAGTTAACTGACACTAATATTAACTTTTGTTGATACAAATTTCACAACAAATTAATGTGATACATAGCACAGGCTGAGAAGATGTTCTTGAGTGGGGGATAAATGTTTGAGGGTGAGATCTAAGAGGTGGGGGTGTTCAACTCCCCCTTTGAAACTTTTTAAAAATATGCAATTTGCTCCAATATATTGGGCAAATTTTAAAGAAAATTGCTAAAAAAGTTTGAAATTTTTTACATACAGTGGGGTTTTGTCTTTGAACTGAGGGAAGGAGGCAAATCCTTACTGAGTGGGCTTTAGTCCCTCCTAGCCTAACAAGAAGATAAATTTTACTGGGAGTTTAAAATTTGACTGTGATCTACACTTGAGATCTGAACATTTTCAGCTTGAAATACACATTAATGAATTATACAAATTATGCACAATTACAGAATACAAAATTAATAAATACGATAAGAATACAGAAAAAAGTTGATAAGTTTTAGTGGTTAATTCACAGCACTTTTGTGGCATTCTATTTGCTTTTGTTCCCTCAGTCTGTAAATTAAAAAGAAATTTTTTAAAGTGTAGGAAAATTGACCATGTCTTTCAATAACCTGTTAAGTATTGTATTAATATTTAGGGATGCACTGGATCCAAATTTTTGGTTCCGGCCGGAACCGGATTTTGCCAGACAGTATTTCAAATCCGGACGGAACCGGATTTTTACACTTGTAAAGAGAAACATTAAAAATATAGCACTTTGGGCCTGGGGGGAGGTGGGGGTTGTCAAGGAGGTGGGGGTTGTCAAGGCAGAGGAGCGGTGGTTGACTTCATGATGGTATTACAGTGGGTCCCACTGTAGGTAACTGAACTAAGAGCATGTTATTTTGTAGGTTTTAGACTAGAGTAATGAAGACAGAAAATTAATTAACAAAGTAAGATTTACTTAATATACTGCAAAGTTCTTTAAAACAAGCAAATCAGTTTAATTGTTCACATTGACAGTGGTTGTAAATTTAAATGTTCTGATGAATTTGACTCAGTATGTGCATATTGTTTAGGAATAATTGACAGAGACTCCTGCGAATACCAATTAATTAAATAAGTGATATAGTAAGTATTCATACATAATAACATTCACAATTGTGGGTCCTGTGATAAAAGTGGAAAAAGTCTAACTTTGAATTTCTTCAAGTGGGCATAGGCTAACTTTGAATGCCTTCATTGTTAACTCCACTTATTTTGGACATACCTATAAAGGATGTAAAACCATACAATGGATGTTGTGTCCGTGTCAGTGCCACATTTACCAACACAACACCTTAATGAGACAATTTCCTGCTATGCTACCTTACATGGCCAGAAAACTTTTGGAAACATTTTTAATTCATCTGTGAAGTAACCTCTGATGATGGAGTTAATTCAGGCTAGATTTTAAGAAAAATCCGGCTGAATTTCTTCAAAGATCCGGCCGGAACCGGATATTTTTTCATTATCCGGCCGGATAATCCGGCTGGACCGGATATCTGGTGCATCCCTATCAAAGTTTGTATGTAGGTGCATTTTGTATTTTGCACTCACCATTATGTCTACTATACACACCCACAGGACCGATGAACTAAAGATACAGTATCAACTCAATCCTATTTTTTTATTTTTCTTTAGATCAATACAGAAACCATATAGTAAAGTTAGATATTCCACACCTAGTGAATGAAACATACAAAGCATACATGTGATTTACATTACATTATATTGATTTGGGGGGGAATTTTCAAGGAGAATACAAAAAATTTGTAATTCAATAACAAAAATTTCTGTAACCTACAAGACTCAATATGCCAGATATATTCAATATCATATTGAGTTTCCAAGGAAACTGCAGTAATGGACTGGAAAATAATTATAGTACAGTATACATTCTTTTAAGTATAAGATTTGCAGTAACTCCAGGATGACAACTCCAGGACTCCTTGTTCCCTTTTATTTTAGCAAGGAATATCAAAAGAGCACAAAAGAAACTTTCTTCGGAGGAAAATACTGAGACTTAGGATGATCTAAAACACATTAAAGTAACATAGGGTGTTGTAAAGAGAGAAGATGGCATGTATTGAATGAGGTACCTTGGGTAGATCAGTATCTCGAGTGTATCAGTGTGTTCCAAATAACTGGACAGTGTGTACAGTGGGTGTAAAAGGATTTCCAACATAAGTAGCATCTACTTCACACAATTCTATTTCCTCCATAAAGGGGGTTGTTCACACATGTAGGTGTGGTAAGGAGGAGTAACTAGATTCTTGCAACATCAAAAAACAAATATTAAGTATTTTCTGTCTTACTGTATCTCATAACTTTTCAACTCAACTTTGGAAAAAGCAGAATTTTAATAAATTTGACAAATATTTGGAGAACATCTTGGGCGAAAGCATTCACAATTTTGATAGAAAATGTAACATTTTTAAACATTATGATCCTTAACTTTGATTACGAACAGTCTTGAGCTGCTCTTTACACCACAATGATCAACTTTCATCAGAAATGTTGTGTTGTATACGAACAGCTTCAAATCATAACTCAGTTGCTGGGGATTGTTCTAAACACAACCATGATAGAATGAGAAACACACATTATAGAATATTCCTGAAAAGTTTCATCCATTAAAGGGAGAGATTATTCTAATCTTCAGCTACTGAAGGATGAGAACAACAATGGGCCTATTCATAGTGTGAGTCAACTGTGTGCACACGGTGAACTACGTTTCGGGGGTATACCGGTATTCACATCAATACTGGTACCAGTAGTACCAGTGATGAAAATATCCAAGATTTTTGTGCGCTATTACCGGCTTTTGATAATACGTATCGGTACTTCTTTTTTACTCCAAACGAAAATAACTGTACCACTTGTTTTATGTCATGATGTGCCATGATTACAATATTTCACACAAATATCTCTCCCCCAAAAGTGAAATCTTTCGTATCAACTGACATGGTACAGGGAGCCTGGCTTTAATACCATCATGTCAGCTTGTTATCATGTTTTGTGTTAAGTCAAGCCCTGTCTGTAGGCTTTGGGTTCTGTGTTTGGGGTTCACACCATAATATGGCCACGACACTTCCAGCAATGAGTTACAAGTCGGTAGTGTTCACAATACCGGTTCTAGGTAACCAGTGGTACGGGTGCCAAAATTTTGCGGTACCGCCCATCCCTAGGGTGAACAATGGCAAGCACTTTCAAATGACAGCCTTCAGAGAGAATTGGCTAGCAGCCCTAAACTAATGTTTCTATATTTTTACTGAACTATGAATTACACAAAACTCACTGAAGTGTGCCCTCCGCTGAGGTATAAAGCCTGTAACTAAGATGTCCATTGCATTTATTGTTTGTCCTCTGACATGATGCTGGGGTTGGTTGTCAAGGAGATCTTGACATCAATGCATATGGTCTATCGTGCTAGAGGGATGCCCACTTGACCGAAAGTTCACTACATTGAAAGTTCCCTAGCCAGAAGATCCACTTGACCAAAATCTGCTCCAGGTAAGTGGTAGGGTTAGGATTTGAAATAAAGAGATTTAAGGTTTAAGACAAGAATAAGGATATGTCTTGGGTTAAGTTTTGGTAAGAATTAAAATTTAGGTTAGGATAAGAGTTAAAAAGACTTCAGATCTTCAGTCTAGAGAACCTTCAATCTAGTGAACCTTTGATCTAGTGAACCCTGCCCGTTGTGCTATACCATGTTTCCATGGCAATACCCACCTATTACTGATTTGCTGTTTTTGTGGATGATACCACTCGGCAACAGGTGGAAGTCATATTCTGTTTCTCCTACAACCACTGTATGTCCAGCATTGTTCCCTCCCTGAAATGAGAAAATTCCAATAAAATTTAAGTAACAAAACAAAAACACTTTTCACTCTCACAAATTAAACCTAATACATGATTGACTGCACTGCTCAAGACTAGAACAAAGAACTATGCTTCATAAGTGTTGTCTATACCTCCTAAGACTTTATTAATTGACAGCAGACTTGTATTGAGTATGTACTCATACTCGTGGGTTTGCACAATTGCCTGTACTTGTACCCATGAGAATTACTTTGTAATGGTACTCCTACTCACAGATTTTCAAAGCTCTGCATAGGGGCTTATGCAAAATTTTGTACTCCTACTAATGGAAAAAGGCATACTGTACTTGTACTCATACTCACAACACACTTCCATAAAACTTGGCTATACGTACATGCATGGTAATTAAAACACTTTTATCTTGTGAAAATTTAATGCATAAAAAACAGAATATAAGGGAATGAACCTGCACTTTTTTCCAATATTTCACTTCCAAATTAGGGCTGAGTCAGGTAGCAAAAATTCAGAACCAGGTCGCCCGTTTTCATTACCTAGTCAGGTAACAAGTACCCAAATCTTAAGGCCTACTCTGAAAGTTGGTGATTTTATTGAAAGCATGATACTCTGTGTGTGATTTTCACCGACTTACAGTATGCTGCGCTGTCTAATTACCCTAATCAAAATACATCACCGTCTTTGTTATCCTGTTCATAGTAGTGTTCGTTATACAGAACAGTTCTGCACTTTTTTAAAACATGATACGGGTACCCATTTTGTTCATTTTAGCTTCGGGTACCCTTATGTTTGGTCAGTTACCGGTATGTTTGGTTGGGTATCCGGGTACCCGACTCGGACCTTTTCCAAATCACTCTTTATAACATGTAAAGACTAACTACAGGCTCTAACTTAAAATATCTCAAATTACCTACAATAGTTACACAGTATACTGCAATCTTCCCATCAATTTAGCGAGTATTTTCAATATACTGTACAGTATGGTCAGATGGAGAAAAGAACCGCTGCTAGGATTAAACGTGTCACCAAATTCAGAGCTGTATATGGAACCAGGTGGTTGGTGCACTGTACAGTATGCTATTCAGACAAGATATGGCAAGTGAGTACAGGTAAATATTTGACTTAATTGAAGTTGGTTGTTCAGATTTATAGTAGTTTTATCAGTAAAGTAGTTCCATTATTACTTGTTATTAGTTTGTATGAACCACTTCAAATAGGAACACCTGGAAAATATATGCACAGTAGCCTGGGTAGTTCAGTACTGTACTTGCAGCACTAAAGACATAAAAGGGAAATGTTTCTCCCATGTGCCCTTTCTGGTTACGTGATGTGCAGATCTGACACTTCCAACCAAGACTAAGAACTGTGTAACATACTCTGCACAGATACTAAAGTTTCTGACGCTCATATATAAAATGATTTGTCAAAGTCAGTATGGACCCAACTATAAGAACCTTGTAACTGCTCATGATAGAACATAACATGGGTGGGGATGGAGGGAAGGGGAGAGGATGGTGGGGGAGGACCTTCAGTTGCACATCAAGATGCCATGTCTGAAGAAACACTTTGGGCAGTTACTACTGTTACACTGTCATAGTGTACAGTCCAGTGCAACTGGACAGCAGATGCAGGTCATACAGTGTGGTCACATTGAGTTCAACACCGCACAGAATAGAAGTACTTCGGCCTTCATAACCACTAGTAGGAAGCTAGTATATGTACAACTCTGAAGTTTTAAAATAATGTACTGTACCGTTAAAAAAAAAAAAACATGAACAAAAAGATAGCAAAGGCTGGATAAAGTGTTTAAACAAGATAGCTATGAAAGCAATAAAGTACTATCATAAGGACTCAGAAATGTTGATACTGTGTTTGTACTGTACAAACATATCAAGTCAGCACTAAAAAATGGCTGAGTGGATGATGTATGAAAAAGACTGTAGGAAAAACTGTTTTATAGTTAAAATTGGCAAGAGTATGAGAATACCACTTGTCTTTATAGAGCACGCTGGTATGATATACATTCGATTTATCATGCATGTACAGTATCTTTTTATACTCATGTTGGTGAATGCAGAGAATGGATTTGCTCCTGATTAGGCCTCCTGATTTCGAAGCTTACCCAACGGTATTTAGGTAGAACATAATCTGAACTTAAAATGTTAAAATAAGCAAGCAAAATTGACTTTCAGAAATGGGAAATTTTTTGAAATGGTACTCCCTGAACTAAATTGTACTTGCCTTACTGTAGAGATCGAGAAAATGTTTCTACAATTTGAAATTCAGAGCTTACTGTACTTTATACAGTATGTGTCCCAAATGTCCTAATCTGTATTTTACAGTACTTTGATGTATACAAATACAGACAGGAATTCCATTAACATGATTTTCAATTGCTCTTTCAGTTTAATACACCTCTATGTTCCAACCTTTCTATGTTCAGATACATGTACGGTAGTTGTATAGTCTCACCCTCACATAATTAACTCTCATCTTACCCTTCATTACGTGAAATTGCCCTTACTCAAATCGTCTACCACTGCACAGTGCAAAACCCGACCTCTGGTTGAAAAGTCGGGATTTTACTTGATGTTCACACCAGCTATAGATCATAACCTAAACTTTTGAAAAATTAATACAAATATTATAAAACCTGATAAGCGACCCAGTGGCTGTAATCTGTAGGTGTGAACGTCAAGTAAAATCCCAACTTGTTGGCAAGAGGTCGTGTGTTGCACTGTTAAGTGGTAGGCAATTTGAGTAAGGGCGATATCACGTAATGTGTCCTAACACTAACCTTCACATAGACTTGTCAGAATATGAAATTTGAGAAGCTAAAACAGAAAGCAGTCACTGTCCTTTAGTTCTTTGTGAAGAATATTATAAATGGAAGACAAAATGGACTACAAATAATGGACTACCAATTCTGAAAATTTTCAGAGATGGTTGGATGACAAACTTGTGAAATATTGAGTGATTCCATTTGAAATGACATGTACTTCAAGGGACACAAAGCATTTTATCCTCAGAAAAACCTCAAGTTCATTCCTGATCTTCAACAGAATGCCAGTGACAAAAAGTTATTTGACATTTTGCATAATAATAGGCTTGAATGTACATGAAATTTCACACAATGTACAGTCATTTAAATACTGTACTAGAATCAGCCAAGGATTTACCTTCAAGCTCATTAACCTTTCTAAGATGCTGAAGTGTAACCTTTTTACTTATCTCCACAGGACACATTCCAGAGGGGGCATCTTTACTCCAGCTAATCAAGTCAGTGACTACTATACCATGTTGTACCTACACTACATTGCACTGGTTTATTTAATCTGTCAACCTGCCACGCTTGTACTGAACTTGTCTTTCAACTATGATACTACTATGTGAATGTCAGTAAATAAGTTTTGAAAGATCATAGATGGGTATTGAGAAATGGCTATGCCATAGAACCATCGCACGTAATGATCAATGGACGGTTTATCAACCATACGGTATATTTGTTGCCAAATATCCACTGCTCAGCAAACTCCATCGAGAAAGTATTGGATCATGATGTTCTCAGGAAAGTATCTGCAATTAAGCCAATACGTAACAATTTATCCAATATTTGTAAAATACACAAATCCATGTGTATGAAAAAATGTGGTAAAAAAAATCCCTTAAAATTTGAAACCTACAGGTACTGTTTGATGTTTTACTTTGTTCACTAACTGTTCGAACAAGCCTCCTATTTTATCTTAATCAAAAATTCCCATGTAATATCAACCTTGTTTGTTTGAATTTTGTAAGTGTTTGCATCCACTGTACTGTAGCTCTCAGTATACTGCACATGCATATGTTAATTTCTACAATGGGCCTATCCTGTCATGGCACTATGCCAATTCAATGCATTTCTAATAATGAAGCTATAATACAGTATGTTCTGTGTCTACCATTTAATACTAACTCTATTCAGGACGTCTCCCCCATCTGATAGAGATTCAGTAGTAATGAATCATCCAACTTTAATACAAATTTCTACATTACACTAAACACTAATAAAACCACATGAAGCTTATTTTATGTTGTAAGGGTGTGCACATTACAGCAAATTAAGTGTCACACTTTACTAGTTTTTGTATTACATTACAAAGTTGCTGTCAATTTTCATTTTTATGGGTAGACAGGCGTATCACATGAACACCATTAAAATACAGTAATTATGGATATGTGGCATACCCATGCAACAGAGCAGATTGACTTACAAAAAAAAAAAGGAAAAAAATAGAAAAAGGCAATGTCTTGTGCCAATGCCTAGACAACTATAGATAATGTGCTTTATTTATGCCTAATCTCACCAAGTGATTGTGAAAAATTACACAGTGGGCTATTACCTAGATTCCTATTGATTTTTTCAAAATTAAGTTACTTAGCAAGAGTCAAAAGAATAAAATGTCATGTGTGCAAATACTGTTTTCAAATATCAATGGAGCCAAGTTGTAAAACCATGGAAGTACTGTACAACACCTCTGACTTCCATGGTAAAACACTATAGTCAGGAAAACACTTCACATGCCCCAAATGCTCCCAAATTACCTTAAACCTTGCCCGCCCAGTGGACGTGTATTGCTCATGCAGCCACACTGACTACACTCGCAATACCAATGTCTATGAACTTCCGCAAGAATCCTTCGTCAAACTGTGTAAAATCTGTACGCTATTAACTATTCGTATATATGATCACAACAAACAAAAATTATAAATATTCAACGAAAAAACGACTAAAGCAAGTCTGATTACCATGCTGT